>JAMKCH010002382.1:0-38232 GCA_023653785.1 Ophioderma brevispina
ATCTCAATTCAATTCCCCAGGACGAGCCCCATATTCGTTATGACGTCTCGTAGACGTCAGGTCATAAATACCTTTCAAACACAAAGAAAATGAGCTTGGTGCAACAAGTGATCTTAAAATTTTTATACATATAACAGATTTTAAATGATTTGTAAATTGGTTCAAGAATTTGGTAGGTCCAAAACCACATTACATAAATCACAATCATTTACAGATTAATACCTTTAATTTAAACAAGAATGTCCCACTAATCTCCACAGAAGTGTTGTAGTCACGGTTTGATATGTTCCCACCGCGAAGACTGCCAAAATGAGACATGCAAAAGGTCACAATTATAAATCCTCAGGTTTATCATGGAATAAATTCTCATCACTGAAGTACTTTGTCCAGCAGTTCACGACAACAAGGTTACAATAAGTCCCTCGACATAATAAATCCACAGTATAATCAGTCCAAGATAATCACCACGATTTCTATCTGTCCACAATTTGGAATCCTCTATTTTGATTCCCTGCACTTTCGGCTTCAAAGACGACAGTCGAAGTAAATTACAGCAACTCTGCTCACATGGAATTAAAAATAAATATTCCTGGCACTAGTACTTGATACAGGTCTTGCTCCTCAAATGCAAGTAACACGATCTATCTTCTAGCTACTTGTTACTAGTGGATCTGGCAGAGAGTCCTTCCAGTGAGATACAATATAACTACTCACAGATATATTCCCCTTTCTAACAAAAATCAATTACATCATTCTCATGCATAACATAACCGTACACTAGCTGACCAATCGGAATTCATCACCCCAAATTACATCACTTCATAATATAACGGTGTTGGGGATTTCCCTAGATTCTGCAATTTTCTATCGTCAAGCATAACGCAATTTGAGTCAGTTACTAGTTTAGGCAATCCTTGGGGATTCCCCCCCGTCCCCCTATTGTGCCACATCCCAACAGGTGCACTAGCAAAAACAAAAACTAGGGTGATCCCTTTCTCTCTTTTATACTAAACAAAGTATTTTCCCGTGAGAAATCTTTTCTCAATAAATTTGAGGAAATAATATTTTTGAAAGTTTAATCAAAACTGGAGGCCATATAACAGTGTTTCCATACGAGAAAGGAGGCTTTAACTTTCAAGCATTCGATACCCAAAAAAACAGAATTATATAAATACTGCCTTTTAGTTAACTTTCCAGTGCAATGGGTCTGCTATCCACCAACTACCATAGCCTCCTCCTCACCGTAGCAATCTGTTTTTAAATCTATATTGAAGTCCCCATTTGAAGGAACAGATGAATATAACTATGTTTTTTATCTCTCTTAATACTAAATTGTTATGGCTTGTACATGTGTTGGAGGTTGTGTATTATAGGTGTGTGTGGGCATGTGCTTGTATATATTTTCTATATGTTGTGTTTTTGTATGGTCCTTGTGCATGGTGGGTGTGTGCAATGTGTGTGTGTGTGTGGTTCGTGTGTTGTGTGTGTGCGTGGTGTGTCATACTTTTTGCGTTTGTGTGTCTGTTGATTTTGGGAGCTCTGCACCCTGTGGTGACAGTGCTTTTTGTGCGTTCAGTGCTCCACTGGTTTCTCATCAGACCTCATTTTATGCTATGTTTCTATTTGTTGTTGAATGCCAGTTGAATAATAAAATAAATAAATAATAACAAAGTGTATCAGAATGGTCATGTTCGGAAACTCCTCCTAACTCCCCTACTTGTGTAGATTTCAAATTAAAGTTGAGATTTCTTGCATATTTAGATGATGTGATTCTTGATATGGAGTTTTACTAATCCCCGGCCCCGGCCATGCGGAACTAGTCGATTTGTTGCCATACAACATTATTGTGTCCATAGTACAAATTACTGTAAGAATCTGATTACTGGAAAATGACGCATTCAATGGTCCGTAAATGATCGAATGACCTATGCCATGGTTGGCTAGGATGACAAAATCCCTTTGCGCTAATCTCTTAATACAAGTTGGCCCATTTTTGAGGGCCAAATAAAACTTAGTTTGTGTTATGTGTGCCTAAATATAAGAATGCATTATTTCTCAATGCTGTGATAAGAATGATATTTTTGTCGTGTCATACGGTAATTATGTTCAAAAACAACGTTTAATGAAATAATTGCTGGTGTTTTCATCCTGATACTTCTATTGAAACATCCAAGCTATCTTTGATGTAAACTAATGTATTTAGGTCAACATTTATTTACTAGCTACATTACGAGATACATTGTATGAGTGCCAAAACTTTTTACCTGTGCCCATTAAATCTTCCTGCTTACCGTCTCCACAGTGAATGGACAGACCTAAAACTTTTAATGAGGTCCCCACTTTTTTGAAATCTACGCATAACAATAATTGGCCGATGTGGCAGGAGATATGGTCCTCGTCTCACAGTCCCGTGAACAATGGTAAACCCACGGGCAACGATTCAGTTGACTCTTCACGTAACATTGTTTTCACGCTTTAATATTTCCGTTGTTCGTCTATGGAGCCCGTACTGTGATACCTGCCTGACCATAATCTCCTTTCACACCGGTCAGTATTATGGACCGATATTAATTAAAGAGATGTTTATTAACAATCTCCTATCTACCGAATACCACCACTTCTCAGTTTTTTTTTTTTTTAATTTTTTATAGGTTTTTACTTTTTCAAGAAATCTGACATGTATCGTCATTCACTTTTATACGACCAATACGGCGCCTTTTCCACCATAAAATCCACGGGCATAGGTAAGATACAGAGTGACGGAAGTGTGTGTGTGGGTGTGGGGGGGGGTGGGGGGGGAGTGTGGGGGGGGGTTGTGCAACCACCACCCCTCCGGGAGAGGTACCAGCATGCCTATTACAACACAGAAATATCACCGACACTTGATTTTTTGTAACCAGTGTCATACTGTGGTCCTTCTCTTTTTAATTGATAACCAAAATAAGTACCAATATGGCCTAAATGACGTCAGAATGATTCCATAAAGTTCACACGTCAGCAAACCCGACTGTCAATCTTCATAGTACAATAGTGTTAATAGATGATGTTGATGTTGCTAGGGTATCAACATCAAACCCCCAAAGTCATGCACCCTAGATCCCGTTCCTGGTTTTTGAAACAGAATAGTACATTATTTGATTCGTCAACTCGTGTAAATCAATGCAACTCTCGTCTCCGAGTCTTTCCTGAAACACCTGAAACATTCTATTGTCACACCCATTATAACAAAAGCCCTCTCTGTACCGTAACAATCTTGAGAACTACATACCCGTATTACCTTTTTCGTTCCTTTCGAAAGCTTATTGAAAAGCAGGCTTGAAGACCCCTCAACAAGTACATAAACGTCCAGTCCTGGGAATCATTGGTGGTCAACCACATCACAGAAACATCAAAGGGTCGCACCACATCACAGAACAGCACTAATGAGAATAAGGAATGATATTATGAAAATGCTAAATGGTATTTCTCGTACTGCTCGATTTGAGCAGTGTCTTTGATACAGTAAATCATAATATACTTCTAGACAGGGTGGAAAATGATCTTGGTATACAAGGTACTGTGGGAAATAACTAGTTTTATACACTCATGAGCGTTTCAGTGCTATTATGTTTTTGAGTCAGTATAATTGCTAAATATGAATTCTCCACCCTATATCCAGTGTTTTTCATACTTTCCCCATGGAAATGTTGGTATTTATTTTGATACCATTGGAAAGAAGGAACTCCAGGCTATCCTGTGGTACTACAGACTATACAATCAAAGATTAATTTTTTTGCCAATAACTTAAGATCATCGCAACTGAACATTAACTGATTCTTTTTCAGAGATGTTCCAGCTTTCATAAGAATTGTAGTTGGTGTTATTTGGAGGGTGTGGTTAAGGAGTTATGGCCAATTATCTGAGACACTTGAAAAACTCGTTGGTCCAGTTTCGGCTATCCCGATATCAACACAGTTGCCATTGAAAATCAACTTCAAGTTTTTCTTTATTGAAAATTAAAATAAAAATAGGTATAAAGTGCTGAGGATTTAGCTTAGGAACTGCTCTAACAAATAAAGTCAAAATATCTCACATAAATGCACATCTAATATTTTTTATAATTTTTAGTTTGATTGTATAGTTTTATTGGGACAGTCTGTAAATTTATAGGAATCGGATGTTCAGTAACGAAAATCACAGGTGGCAACCACCCTCCCCTTCGGGAGTTTGGTTACAAAAATGGCCCAGGTAGACGAGGATTACAATATTATGTTGCAGTTATTGATAACATAATATGTCACATCTATTTCTTTTACATAAGGAGTCCTGTGTGGTCATCCTGGTAGGATGGAAAATGGTCGAGTGTATGTAGATACTTACATGTATGGCGACGTAGTATCATATAGCTGTAATGCCAACTTTACGTTGCTGGGACCAAGAATTCGACGTTGTCAATCATCAAGACAGTGGAGTGGTTATCAACCTGTGTGCAAAAGTAAGCTTCTGTATTGAATATAGTACATACGGTAATAACTCCAGAAAGTACACTTTAAGAGATGTCTGAATACATTGCTAATCAAAAACATCTTATTTTCTAAATGCCACAATCTCATCCTTATTCTTATTACACTGTTGCTCATAAAGTTGAAATATTTTTTACCACTTTTTATGGAATGATTCTTACAGTGTGCGTTATTTACGATATCTAGGGTGTATATCGCCACACTACTTGAAGGTATAAGCAGTGATAATGCGAGAGAATAAAGAAATGCATTTTCGCGGCTTATAAATCAAAGATAAGTATGTACAAATCCATATAACTACTATAATGTAGGAACAAAAACACCAAATAGTGAAAAAAAATAAGTATTTTAAGAAATTTGTCATACCGTCTCCGCAAATAGACAAACATCGATGACATCTCAAAATCTACATTAAATAGCTGATTGGGGTTTATACCAGTAGATATTAAACAAAGATCAATAATATTTGTGTTTGAGGTCAAACTGTATAGATCATGGTGCATAATATTACGCTTATTAATCTGGGATATTCACACGGAAAGGCTTTTTGATCTCAAGTCGGAATTTTGATACGCACGTATAGAAATTACAGATAAAAAGTACTGCCTTGTCTTTAATACACGGATTTCAAGCCAACCACTTGCAGGTTATGTTAGCACATCTATGCCAGTAACCAAAAAACTACCAAAATAAGAATTTTGATGATTTTTTCGATGTTTCAGATTAGCAAATCGCTGCTAATCCCTTTGAAAGGTCAGTCTCTTCCGAACATATCACCATGAACTTAATAGTCCACGAGTAACCCTTTACGAACTGTGTCCTTAGCCTGAAGGAAAAGGGGATATTTCAACAGCAGATTAAGGATTTGTTACAAGTTTTTTCACATCAGTCATTTTTACATATAACACATTTGGGTGATTTCATGCATCGAAATGTTCAATAGTACTGTTTTAAATGTCATCGGTCACTGGCATCGAGTATGGCCACCCCTGGCATGAATCAGTGCGTCACGACGTCGCGGCATACTGTCTATAATGTTGTTTATGATGTCAATGGGCAGAGCGTCCCACTAATCGGTCAGAGGCTGAGCTAACTCCTGTACTTTTTGAGGAAGATTGTCCCTGTAATTGATGGCTCGGCCTGAGGCATCGCAGCATGCTTGATAGGGTTCAAATCAGGGAAGCAAGCAGGTCATGGTATCGGCTCCACCCCCTCTGCCTCAAAAAATTGTCTCACTACAGCGGCCCTGTGCGGCGTAACATTGTCGTCTTGCATCCGAAAATTGTTTACATGAACCCTTCTTGCATGTGGCAGACAGTGCTTTTCCAGAATGTCCAGGTACACGACGGCGTTCATGTTTCCATCTGGCACCACCAGTGATGTTCTCCACCATAATGAATACCGGCCTATACCATCGCTGAGCCGCCACCACCTTGAGTGGATTCCTGAATACAGTCATCTCGGAGGTTGTCACCATGTAATCGACGAACCCTTTGTCTTCCATCTTGATGGTCAAGGATGTAGCAGCTGCCGCCAATAAACACAACATTTCGCCAGTGTATGAGCTGTAATCTTCTGTTCTCCCTAGCCCAAAGAAGTCGATCAACTCTGTGGTGAACGGTTGGGCGTGGTCATTTGGTCATTCGTCCTGCTCGGTAACCATGTTGAAGCAATCTCCGATCTACAGTTTGGAGGAAACGTTGATTCCATCGTGTCTTCTCCACAACGACGAAGACGGCTCGTTGGTATTTTCCGGGCTCTACGGCACAGATTAAGCAGTCGGCGATCATCTCATCTGGTAGTCAATCGTGGTCGTCCTGAAGATTTTCGTTGCCTCAAATGACCCACCTCTAGATGATGTCTTGAGGACTTTACAGACCGTACTCTACGATATTCTGAGGAAATCAGCGACTCTGGCTTGTTTGTACCCTTCCTGTCGGAGTACTCTTCGGCGTATTGACAATGGCGTTGGACGAGGCATAGCCTGGGGAACCTCTGTGTCAGTTTTTTGTTGTAAAGGTAACAACCAATTCTGAAAAAAAAAATGGTCTTGGAGCAGGGAAAAGGAACAAAGAACAGACGTCTGACATTTTATAGCTCCCAACAAAAGGCATTGTTACGTAATTCAAAATTATGCATGGTTTCACTTCACCTGGGTAGTGGGGACTCATTATGAAATCATTCACTTACTCTAATATGATTACTGAGGCGTTCAAATAGAAATACGTTTTAATATTGGGTCTGAGAAAACAAATATTCCAACTTTATGAGCAACAGTGTATATAAAAACCCAAGTATAGCAATAGCTTTTCCATAATGGGGAATCGTTTGATCATTAGTTCCAGGTGACTCATGTTGACTTAAAGACACTATCAGTGATTTGCTAAATCAGCAAATCGAAAAAATTATCAAAAATCAGATTTTTGCATGTATGTAACAAGTACAGGTATCATAACATACCCTACAAATGATAAGACCAGAAGCATCCTAATAAGGACAGAATCAGAGATTTTAGCCATTGCTGTCCGTTCGGACACTTACTACAACACGTAATTGAATGGAGAATCGTATCTTGGAACACTGCCGTTTTCTTCCTTTTCTGTCAATTCTACAGCTGGAAAAGGTAACTTATGAGAATTCTACAGACTTATCCTTCACTTTGAAGCTATTCCTGCAATTTTCAAATATTTTTCAAATCACTGATAGTGTCTTTAATGTGTTATGTCAAATTTAAACTCTAGGCCCTCATGGTGACTTACTGTGTTTCAGATTTGAATTCCATGTCCCTCATAATAACTTACTCTGTTTAACCCCCTACCTGTGAACCTGGGCTAGCCTAGAAGTAGCCCAGATTCGCTTCAGTGGTTTCATTGTTTTAGCGCAGTGAAGCTGAACCATTGCCAAGCTTGCAAGACATAGGCCATTCTGGCCGGAACCTGCCATTGATTTCTAGATAAAATGTCTCTCCTCTGTGCTATTTTTCATTGAAACTGTAGCCTGCTATCATCTGGTATGCGCAAATTCGTTGTGGCTTGAAGTAACCACAGGCCGATCTTTACTGATAAAATCCTTGGTGTGGGAGGCCTAGCACGGTCCAGTGTTTAAGGTTTGAATTGCAGGTCCGTTATTGTAAACTTACTGTGTTTCAGGTTTTAATTTTATTTGCATTTAGTTGCAATTACCACTAAATAATTTAGTACAATATCGCGGGTTTTGATATGTTTGTTTGTTTTTCTACCTGGGATGAATGTACAAAGGGGTAGGGAGCACGCACAAATACACCGTTCAGGTGTGCATTGGCCTGATTTGTACAAAAAGAAGATTAAAAAACAATTTCCAGGAAACAAATTTAATGCTAACACTGCACCGGAAATACATCAAAGAAAATAAATAATCCACTTTTGAAGTTTTAGCTTTAATTTTGTAGGAGTATGAGGACAAAATTAAGGGCACATGTTTCCGAATTCGGCAACCTTTTACAAGTTTGTCATTTTGGAATAGTAACAGCTAACTTACAGTTTCGATTTCTGGGATTTACGGTGTTGTATGGAGACAACAAATGGTAAAACAGCATGAGGAATGTGGTAAACAAAATGAATGCACCACTTTATCAAATTAACATGCCGGATAAAAATTAGTTTTTTAGCACAAAGAAATAATACATTAGCCGAGGTTTACATGAACGTATTCATTTAACACAGAGTGAACATTGGCTTCATATCCCTCTTAGTATGTTAGTCCCAGTTTCCACTGTATAATGCACTTCTGTTCAATCAGGTCACTGTATTTCAATTGGCTAAGAAGAATTACAAGTGCAACTTGGAACTCATAGTCCTACTTGTCAAAAATTTTGCCGATCAAGAACATCATTCTTAAGAATTATGATCTTCTTTTCACTCATCCATCCACCAAGCATATCTTTACCAAGCCACCTATTACTGCATGTCATCGTAAACGCAATATCAGAGATCAAGTTGTACGCGCCGCAGACTCACAACAGTCTCCTGGTATGCTTCCTTGTAACAGACCTAGATGCAAGACTTTTGCGCAAGCTCTTCATACTACTTTGATTGTTGGATCAAATGGCGTTCGACGTTGCATTACATCATCCTTTTCTTGTACTTCCAGACTTGATCTATACGATTGGGTGCCCACATGCAGTCATATTTATATCGGAAGAACTAAACCTAAAACCTTCCCTTTCCATTTCACCTAGATCTATCGAAGCAAATCAACTGGCAAAGCGGTTGCCACTCCTTTAACAGTGATCATCACCCTATTGATGATGCCCAAAGAAGGACCGCCACAAAGCAGAACATCGCTTATCATCAAACTCACTTCAACTTCAACTTTATTTCGCATAAAATCATATTAACACACAACAAATTACATAGACAAAATTTAGGTAGGAGTTGACCAAAAGGCCAATAGGCCAGACGGGGTAATCCCACTGCAAGTTATTTACAAAACATCTTTAAATAAGGACATACAATCAAACAAACCCCAAAAAAAACGGCTCATGCACCATGAATTCAATTACTCAAATTAGAATCAACATCATAGTACAGTATAAAATACAATAAATGCAAAACATTCTTTAATATTTGAAATACGTCATTTATATTGTTGTTTGCGAAGTGAGTTACTGATTTCGAATTTTGTAGATTTTTCCCCAAATTGTTCCACAGAATAGGGCCAGAGGTTCGACACGGATTGATCAGTAAAAACTTTCTTATCTCGTAAGAATGTAATTGTTGATATTTCTCGTGCTATACTTGTGGAATTCAGAAACGCTTTTACTAAAATACCTTTAAATGTACTCGGCAATTTGTTAATGGAATATTTGTCCTAAATAACCAAGCTCTATTAATGTTATACTCCTATATTTAAGGCATTATATCTGGCAAATAGGTGCAGGTGCTTCTATCATTGCTATTTGATATTTTCCTCACTGCCCATTTTTGAAGCTTTATTAATTTATCTAGTTAAGTTTACAAGTATTCTCCCATATTAAGAAAAAAGAAAAAAAAAAAATTTCTTTCCATAATTTATATAGGCAAAATTAAGAGTAACACTCTAGAGAGTCAAAAGTCGTATACATTCCGTTATAAGTGTTTTAATTTGTATAGTACACAACCATGCTTCTTGAGATTGTTTTGGATAGAATATCAATATTGCATTTCCAGTAAGGTTTTCTCTATCAATACCACACCAGAAAGGTTTAGTATACTTACTCTTCAATACTGGTTACACAATGCTATTTTGTGTCCATTGTCATTACCAGTAGCAATCACTCTCAAGTGAGTGTCGGGTGTACCCAATCCCACTTATAATTTGTTTTACTGGCGTTTACTGATAGTTATTGGCTTTGAACCATTTGCTACTCTTTATTTCTTATTTATAAACTCAATCTTTGGCTGCGCATGGCTTTGTGCGATACAATATGTGGTATCGTCAGCAAACAAATGAAATCTAATACAGATGAAGTGCTACAAATATCATTAATATAGATGATAAATAGCATGGGCCTAATCTCGAACCCGGTACCCACAATAATATTTTTAAGTTCAGCTTCACTTGACTGATAATACACATACTGTTTTCTATTACTTAAGTAGTTTGAAAACCAGGTGTAAAACTCCACGAAACCCATAATGTTTCTATTTTATGCGTAATTATCTATGAGTATGTGTGTCACATGCTTGGGATAAATCAAAAATATTCCAATTGTAGATTCATTATTTTCTACTGTTTGGTAATTTTATCGACCATTGAATATTGCCCATGTATGTGGAGTGGTTAGCTCGTAAACCAAACTGTTTTTCATTTAGTAATTTTCTGACTGTCTTCTAAAATCCATACACCTATTAAAGACAATCGTTCAAAGTATTTTGGAAAAACACGGTAAAACTGACACAGGACGGTAATTGGAAACAATTCGCTCATCTTTTGACTATAAATCTGGAGTAACTTTCGTCAACTTTAAGTTTTTCTGTGACTACACCTGTTGATATTGATAGTGAAGTATTGTGGTAAGTGGACTTACTATTTCGTTGGCGACCTTTTTATGATAACGATTACATGTCCGCATGCCCTGCACTTTTGTTTTGATTAAACTTTCAATTATCTTAAATTACTGGTCCCTTCGTTTGTCGACATGGTTTCATATATATACTACTTGAACCGATTATTAAGTTAATCATAACTAGTTTTTACCAGTGTTATGTATTTTTGAGGCAAGTTGGACCAATTTTACAAAAAAAGTTTATTGAACTCATTTGAATATTTCCTGAGGGTTCCGTAAGAACATTACCAGAATCACTTTTAAATGTACTCCTGTAATGAGTGGTTTTGTCCCCGACCACTGGTTTGGTTAATATTACCCATGTTGGCTGCATTTTATTCTTGGCACTTCAAATTTTGTTAAATAATATTGACGCTTTGATTTCCTATTAACTTATGTAATTTTGTGTTCTGTAAGTTTTAAATTTTTGAAGTCTGGGTCTTGTTTTGGGGGATTGATATCCAGTTTCTAGAGTTTTGTTTCTTTGTATGATGCTTCGAATAACCCCTTAGTATCCAATGGTGATCTTTATTCTTTTCGATTATTAGTACAACATTTTTTCAATGGAATGCATTCATCATAAAACTCAGTAAACTTATCTACAAACTGTGTTTAATCATCATCAGCATTATTGTTATCACGAAGAACTCATTCCACTTGACATTTGATACTGGTCTCTTTTAGTTATGCGATAGTCCCACCTATTAAGAATCTTTTATATATGTATTTTTCTCATTTTTTAGATTGTTTATTTAAATTTGTATCAGTTGCTAAAATTGTTGGCAGATGATCGTTGATATCAGAAATTAAAATACTGATTCAAAACAAGATTCTCATTATTAGTTAATAATATTGTCTATAATTGTTCGCAGTGGTCTCCTGTTTGCCTGTTGGTTTATAAATGGTGGGTAACAAAGAATGGAATATAATAAGTCAATATATTCATGAGTTGCTCTACACTATCATCGGAAAAAAAAAAAAAAATTTAAGAAGATCAATGTTGAAGTCTCTCATACTAATACAACTTTTTTTTTCTCTGCAGCTAAAATCTTATATATTGGGATCCAATATCTCGTAAATCATCTATAGCCGTAGAGTTCTGTAGACATACGCCCAAGCTATATATTCTTTTGGTGTTCTTTTCAATTTCAATAAAACCAGATTCGTAATTAGGAGTGGCACAACATAGATCTTTTCTTAATTTTATTTAACATTTTTGATATAACATACAACACCCACCTTTTTAACGGCCTTCTGTTCATATACAACTGTCAACCAATAAAAACTATACAATCAAACCAAAATCATAAAAAATATAAACTGCGCATTTCTTTTGAATATTTTTGAATTTATTTGTTAGACCAGTTACTAAGCTAAATCGCGTTTTATCCAATCCAATTTGATGCACCCTAAACGGAGATAATGTCAATGAACACAAAGGATAAAAACCACTTGGGCCAGTTTCACTTGAAGGTTTCAAGAAACTAAAAGTTAAGGTATCTACATCATTGTGGAATTAAACCGTTTTCAAACAAAAGAATATTGTCATTCAAGTGAATGAATTATCATGCATTGAACTATAATATATTTATTTTCAAATAGTTGAAAGCACCGGAGATTGTTGGGGGGGGGGGGAGGGACTCACTCTCACTTACTCTGAAATTCACGGTAATTTGGGAATTCTACTGCTGAAACCATGAAACAGCCCCAATTCTCTGTTAGGGAACAATGTGTGCATACAATGCTCTAATGGGGAGGGACAATTTACACACCCATCCCCTATTCCCCCACTGCCTCCATATGCCAGGAAGGAAGAAAGGGAAGAACCATGTTGAACCAAAGAACCATGAAGAAAGGATCGTTGGTGTTCAAAGGCTCAGTTTAAACTCAACGAGCGTGTTTTTTATGGTTCTACCTTCTGCTGAAACCTATAGTAGGCTGAGACAACAATACTGCTTGGAATTGAATTTACCAATGCTACGTGTATTTTATGGCAATTAATTAATTATAAAGTTAATAAATTATATCACAATAGCAGCACTTTATACTCTATTTTTATTTTAAGTAATTTTTTCAGTAAGAATTGTCTTGAAGTTGATTTTCAATGGCAACTGTTTTAATCCGTATAGCTGAAACTGGACCAACTGGTTTTTCAAGTGTCTCAATATTGGCCATAACTCCTGACCAGACCCCCAAATTACACCACTAAAATTCTATGAAAGCTGGAACATCTCTTAAAAGGATTCAAATTAACTCTCAGTTGAGATGAACTTAGTTTTTTAACCAAAAATAATCTTTGATTTTATAGTTTTATTGGGACAGTCTGTCTCAAATTATTCCGGAAAGATTGTAATATTCATGGGGTTTATCTTTCAAATGTGTTTTCAGTTATTCCTATCATTGTGAAATTAGGATTTAGACTTTTAATACAAGCTTTAAGTTTTTCAAAGTTCTTAGTATGCTTCTTATATTAGCATTCATTATGGTAAATCCCCACCGTGATTAAGTGAACTTGAACGAAACTGATCTAGTAATGTAGAACTTGTTGTGGGGAATTATAATTTTGGTTAGCATCTAATTCTTTTGAGTACTTTCAAATCTTAGTGGATAAAGGCCATGTCGTCATATTTCTTAAGTCAATATTATTAATATTAAGAGTTTTCATCAGATCCCTTATCTCATCATTAACATCATTTAGGGGCTTATTTGCTGTGATACATTGACTCCACACCCATTCACTGGAGTTAAATTTTTTCAGTGTTTTTTGAACTTTTTTTAATACACTTTTTATGAACATATCTTTTGCATATTTTACATAATATATTCCTATGGCATTGTTTTATTGTTTTAGTGCATTGAACACACACATCTTGTTTAGACACAGACATATAACAGAAAATAAAACATACAACAATAACTTACAATTAAAAAAAAATTCAAGTGACTCCTTCAGTTTGATTAACAACCCTTGAGATTTGTAATGGATCGTTGAACCGAATCTATGCAACGTTATATTTTCGCCACCCGGAGAAAAAATAGAATTATGATATAAAATTTGGTGGCTAACTACATGTTGGTATAGCGTATAGTGAATAATTATATTATTCATATTAACATACAAATTAAATCTTACTTAAATCAAACTTAGAACCAAGAAACCTCATGGCATGAATAGTAGACTGGATCTTGTAAAATGCATAAGGATTCTATTTGAACTTCTTCCAATTTGTAATAATCAACTTATATAGTGTCAATTTTCTTACTTTTTCCGCATGTTGTATGTTATTACACCAAATTGACATGTACGGGGTGAGTAAAAATTTACCCTAATTGTGTCCACCATTGTGATTTTTAGATATAGATAAGATTATGTGGTATCATCGGAAAGCCTATCTCTAGTAGTCAGCTTTAACTCCTATCCACAGATTCCCATTTGAATGCACGGCGGCAAACTAAGCAAATGACTCCCCAAAATCATGATGAGCGTATGTCTATGTTTATGTCAAATATATTTTAGAAGGAGTGGGCCTATATGCATGATTCTAGCAGAACCTATGACGAAGCGAAACTCAATCCAATGCACGCGAGGATCAAGTAAATGATACAACCCTTCTAAAATATATAATATAATTACGGCCGCTTGAAACTCTGAAATATAGACTGAAATACATTAGCGCTCGTTTCTTTGGTATCCACGTAAACACAGCTCTCTGTGGTCCAGTGGTAATTCTCACGCCTAGATAGCGAGCGGACCGGGTTCGAGACCGTGTATTTTTCGTCTTTATTTAATTCTCCGAGCATTTATGTCAAATAAAGTGGTATCTTAAAGGTGTAAAAGCCAGTGATAATGATTAAGTTTTATTTGTAACATTTTGTTTTCAAGATGGGGCATATTTTGGTCTACAAATATAGACAACACTTTAAACCTCAAAAGGTTGTCACCAAAGTCTGTTCCTTCATATGGTACGATTCATTCAACTCCTGAAACTGACATGTATCAATTTACTTTATTTTTCAAATGATTGTTATCAGTGATGAGGACGTAGAAACGTTAAGAAGGTATCGATGGTAAGTTGTGACTGAATTTCGTAGGGTTAAATAGCGTCACATTTATTTCTAACAGTCAACAAATATCCCGATTTTATTAGGGCACTGATTTCCTTTGCTGACCCGTTCATTTTAATTGATCATGCACAGAGCTAAAAAGCTAACTACTTGATTCAAACGACTGTAGATCGGTTTATACCTAACTAATGTGAATATTTTGGAGCATATTAAATACATTGACGATGATTCTGATGGTACACACGACTTTTTAGATTATCTTACTAAAATACTGAAAAATTTAAAATGACGGACACAATCAGGGTCAATTTTTTGACTCAACCGTGTAATATCCGTGGTTACTAATCATACTTTGGTAATTTTGCAACTTTCTCCGTACTTTAAGTGTTCCCCCGAACCGTTATTTATTTTAAGGTTCGAGCTTTGTAAACACGAAACCTATTTTTAACTAACAGTGGACAGTTCTAAGAACATAATTACGTGTTTGCTAATCCTGGTATTAGATTTTAATTTTTGAAGGCATTGAGGTGTTTTTACACCCAAAATAGCCTTGGAATTCGCAAGATCCCCAAAGCTAACATCGTCGGTGACATTCCAGATGATAGTGCTGTGTCTCCAGGAACATCTGTTCAGTATGCGTGTCTCCGTGGTTACGAAATGGCAGGGAAATTAATGTAACATGTAACATAATGAAGATGCACTCACTCCAACGTGCAATCCCCCTTAGCTGATCCTCGTCCTAATGTTGTAACCAATGGATACCTACAAGCTGCTGAAAGTCTGACTGTTGGGAATAGCAGCCATACCATTGCAGTACGGGATAGCACTGATTGGTGGAAAAGCAGCGTCATGTTTGGGATACGGTATTGTGGGAGAGGGATGGAACCAAGAATGTAAACCGATATCATGTGGAGAGCCACCGGATGTAGAGCACACTAGCAGGGATGGGTTGATATTTACGTTTGGTCAAAGTATTAGCTATATGTGTGATATAGGCTATGTGCAAATGGGCGCTGTTACGATAACATGTACAGAAACTGGCGTATGGTCTCCTGAACCACCAGCCTGCATTCCTGTGTCATGCCCGTCACTTCCTATATTACATGGGACCGTTATAGGACAACAGTTCTTTTATGGGAAATCCGTAGAAATCCTATGCGACTTTGGTTATGTTTTAAGAGGCACAGCAGAATTGGAGTGTACGGCATATGGAAGGTGGTCCGCACCTCCGCCAATGTGTGTGCCTGTGTCCTGTGGGAAACCTAGCACGATAGGGCATGGGAATTACTATGGAAACCAGTTCAGTGTGGGTAATACTGTGCGCTATATTTGCAGAAGTGGATACAATTTAATTGGAGAAAAACAAAGAATTTGCGAAGGTAATGGAGACGGAGTGGTACTTCTCCACGATGTGAACCTGTGACTTGTCCACATCCACCTTCAGTGCCAAACAGTCAATTATCCGAGACCCAAGAAGGCAGTTTTATCTATGGCGACATTGTGGTATATCAATGTGTAGAGGGATTACACAATGGGCACTGATGAAGGCATTATCTTCTGCCAGGCAGATGGGCAGTGGAGTGGACTCTTACCAACCTGCAATGCAATGTTTGTGATATGCCAGAAGGAATTGCACATGGGAATCTCAAGGAACAGATACAGTTACAAGGATACCCTCTTTTATGAATGTGAGGAAGGTTACGAAATTTTTGGAAATATCCTTCAAAGATGTCAAGCGAATGGAACATGGAGTGACGATCAACCCCAATGCCAACCGATGTGTGTGTGGACCCACCATCAGTTCCACGGGCAGTGATAACTGGTGATAGGTATTATAGAAAGTCGTAAATACTATATACTTGTGAAACTGGATATGAAATTGTAGGTGATACCGTGTTGAAATGCGAAACTAATAGACAGTGGTCTGGTCAAGTTCCAAGCTGTGAGCCAGTCGGTTGTGGTCTACACCAAATGTTTCACCATCATTATCATGGGGGATTAAACTATCAGTCAATGCTCGCGTGACTTATCAATGTGACCTGGGCTATTATCTGGTGCACGACTCTGTATTGAGTGTTCAGAGTTTGCTTTATGGATAGGAGATGTACCTGAGTGCATACCGGTATCTTGTGGCTATCCGTCCGAAATCCACTATGGAGTTATCAAAGGTGCAGAATTACATACAGTAAAGTGGTACATTACCAATGTATACCTGGGTATGCAGCATCAGGGAATACAATCTGACATGTCAGAGAAAGGCGAATGGTTAGGAGTACATCAGTCTGTGCGCCAATTTGGTGTGGGCCACCTCCGATGGTTCCGTATAGTGACGTGATTGGGGTTGATCGCAGGTATGGCCAGTCCATATCCTATCGGTGTTGGGATGGTTATGATATTGTTGGTAGAGCAACCATTGTTTGCTCTGGATCAGGGATGTGGGCTGGGGCAATTCCGCAATGTAGGATTGTGTCTTGTGACTTACCACCACATGTTCCTGATGCAGAAGTAATTGGTTTGAATTATACATATGACAGCAGTGTAGAGTATCACTGCCATCTTGGATATTATTTGATGGGACATGCCAGGTTGAAATGCTCTAAGGAAGGACAATGGATTGGAAGAATGCCAAAGTGTAGACTTATTAATTGCACAACACCTCCACTAATTGAAAATAGTATGCTGATTGGAGATAGTTACACTTTCAACAAATCAGTCTCATACCAGTGTAATAAAGGTTACTTCCATGCAGGGAATAGAATCTTAACTTGTTCAGAGAACGGTGACTGGATAGGAGACTTGCCTGAGTGTAGGCCAGTCCTCTGTACTCCACCACCATTAGTTCCAAACAGCTATGTTACGGGATCAGACTTAACATATAACAAGACGATAACATTTCATTGCATAAAGGGACACTTTCTTGCAGGGAATCCTTTTTTGAAATGCTCACAAGATGGTGAGTGGATTGGTAACTTGCCCATATGCAAGCCATTATTTTGTGAAGCGCCACCAAGCATAACACATGGTAGATTTACAGTTCAGAATCTAACCTTCACTTCCAATGTTACATACACCTGTGAACCAGGATATGTTCTTACTGGAAATGCTGTGTTGTATTGCACAAAGAATGCAACGTGGAGTGGGATTTTACCTAGATGCAAACCAGTGTACTGTGGTCAACCTCCTACTATTTCACATGGTCATTTCACTGAGACTGATTTTACATATAACCAGACAATATCCTATCGTTGTATACATGGTTATAAGTTCCAGATTGAGGCTAATGTCACTATTTCATGTGAAGCAGATGGTTCATGGGTTGGAGAAATCCCAGAGTGCCTCCCTGTATCTTGTGGATCACCAGCCCCTATAGACCACGGTGACTTTATTGGAGATATATTTACATTCAAAAACTCAGTCCAATTTAAATGCAACCTTGGATATGAACTTCACGGAAGCAACATGGCTACTTGTTCAGGATATGGTAGTTGGGAGTTCAAACCTTATTACCCATATTGCATCCCGATTCAATGTGGCCCACCACCAACAATTTTACATGCCACTTGGAATGAGACAGAGACTGTATTTGATGCCACCGTTACTTATACATGCAAAGAGGGTTATCGGATGAATGGATCGGCGCAAGTTGTGTGTAGACTCGATAAGGCGTGGCATGGTGTGGTACCGCAATGTCTGCCAGTAGCATGTGATGCACCTCTATCACCCCAAAATGGAGGGTATACAGGGAGTGTATTTACATTTTCGAGTACTGTGGAGTACTACTGTGCACATGGATATACTTTATTTGGTGAGATGATCAATTTACCGACTCTAGTCTATTCCCTCTTTGTTTATACACAGTGTGATAGGATAGTTGGCGCATATAAATTCGTCGGCCGCGTCACATAGTGACATATTCGACATTTTGGACTTTTTTGAGAAATTTGGTATGTACGTTTGTTTTGTACTATTCTACATATTCACCAAATTTTAAACCTCAAAGTGGCTTAATTAGTAAAATATTATGACGTATTTACAAAACGTTAAATTGTCCGCATCACATAACGACGTATTTGTCGAAATTCTATACTACGCAGGCCCATAGCAACGTATCCGCATTTTGAAGTATTCGCCGCGTCATATAGTGGCGTATTTGTACGACGTATTTTGCAGTTCACGGTAGAATTAGTATTTAGTCGTTTTCACATAGTGACGTATTTGCGCATACGCGTCACATAACGACGTATTTTCGCGTCGTATTTGTTATTTACACGTTGAAATTGCTATTTTGTCGTTATCTTATTAAACATCTTTTCGCATATCTAAATAATAAATTGGAAGCTGATTAGTTAAATACAGTTGGCACAAAAAGTATCTCGGCATGTTTTTCGATCAGCATTGTGCCAAAGTCGGAAAAATTTGAAAGTTTTCAAGATATACATTTTGTTGCCTAGGTCTTGCCCTTTCATTTAACACCTTGCTTGTAAAAAACGTACAAAAATGGCTGAGATAGAGAGCCTGAAAGACCTCAAAACCGAAAGTTGCATTTTTTTTAGTTTTCAATGGGCATTTCAGTGTACTGCGACACGAACACGCTGACCACAATCACTATTGCATGGGCTTTCTCGCTCATTCAGTCGGAAACCCTCTTTGTGCAAAATCAATACACAAAACTGCAACTTTTGGTTTGGGGGTTTTACGTCTTTCAGGCGTTCTATCGCAGCCAGTTTGCACGGTTTTTTACAAGTGAGGTAGTAAATGAACGAGCAACACCTTGGCAACAAAATGTATATTTCGAAAACTCTAAAAATTATCGGACTTTGACACGATACTGATCGAAAAACATGCCGAGATACTTTTTGTGCCAGGTGTATATTTGAAATTTAACTTATTTCGGCGATTTTCCACTAGGTTTTAATTGTAAAACCTAGTTTAAATGTATACACTGCATATAGTGCTATCATATCACAATAGTGTTATCGCTTTATTCCGTAAAGCTTATGTAGGATTAAAATCAATCACCTCCCACATCCTCCCTCGCTGGTGTAGTGGATAAGAGCATCGATTTATAATGCAGGTATCACAGGTTCGAATTCAACCAAGGCCTTTTTAAAATAAATGTATTTCAATATTATTTTAGAGTAAAGAGAAACATTACTAAGTCCAGGGTTGGAAATACGCGTGTACAATACGTTAAGGAACAGTAACCTGGTACCTACTGTATAGCACTGTATGCAGTGTATACATTGAGTCAGTTATAACAAGTACCTGCTGAATAGCATCTACCAGTTAAAACAGGTTCCTGCTATGTGAATTGGGTCGTATTTTACAAATACGTAAGTATGTGACGCGGCCGACGAATTGTCTCTTACTACTCTATAAATTCACCATAACAGGCCCGTAACCAAGAATTCTTTAGGGAAAGGGCGGTTGTTTTTCAAAAGGGGACTTTTCCCAAAAATTGCAAGGGGCGAATTGGGCAGAGATGGACTTTTGAAAGACATTAGTGATCCACTTTATTTAGCATTAAATAATAATGACTTGTTTTGGAAAGACCACATCCTAATAATGTATACATGGTTATAAGTTCCAGATGGTGGCTAATGTCACTATTCAAAGTGCAGCAGATGGTACACGAAATGGAAAAATCCGCATCGCATAGCGACGTACTAAAGTATTTGTCGAAAATCTTAACCGCGCAAGCCAAGAGTGCTTTTTCACGTTTCATAGTGACGTAGTGACGGGTTTGGGCGACGTATTGGTCATTTCCCGGTGAAATTGTGACACTTTCAGATAGTAAGTTTTTGCAGATAATATGAATGAGTTACAATGAATAAGATCAATAAAATATTTTAAAATTTTAATTCCCTTAACCAGGTTTTACTCAACAAAATATGTTTCAATCTATCGGATATAGTCAATTAGAATACGTTTTTTTATGATTTTTCTCTCAAATACGTCAGTATGTGAAGCGGCAGACTACAAAGTGCGAAATCAAGGGAGATATCAAACCAAGGAAGTTTCTAAACTGTAAGAACTTATACAGACGCTGCATTTGAAGTTCATATTTTGCTAAAAAAACCTGCCACCCAACATGTGAGACAGGATATCAAACTGCGAGGGTTTGGGAAACATATCCGTGCTTGTTGGTGAAACCGACTACAGTAGACTAGAACGGTGCTTTGAAATTGCCAATGCAAATGGTGGATATACACGTTAAAAGTGCAACGGAGATTTCATATTATCTGGTACCCGTAGACAAATTGAAAGCCCTAATATAAAGCTTTCAATAAAACTATCCTTATCTGAAAAGCGCCTGAATAATTATGAAGGATTAAGTTGAGAATTGTTTCTAATTGCGTATTGGAACAAATACCAAATTTAATAATATTTATATTAAAACTCAGAATGATCAAAATCACCTTTTGTTTTCACTAATTTCTATAGCAAAATACAAGGTAAGAAATCTACTGAGCGTCTTTCTCTTAAATGAACACCTTCTTCTTAACTCAACAGGAGAGACTTCAAGATCGTGTCAAGCAAATGGTTCATGGAGTGGCAACCCACCACAATGTCTGCCAATTGAGTGTGGTTTCCCGCCCAACCTAGACAAAGCACAGTCCCTACTACTAGGAGGGACTTCTCTAGGTAGCACGGTGGAGTACCTATGCAAAGATGGCTATAGGTCGGAGCTTAAAACTGCCTTGTATTGTAATGTGGATGGTATGTGGATTGGAGATGTATTCCCTTGTCAGACGATTAGTTGCGAGAGGCCACCTTTATTAGCAAATGGAGATGTACTTGGTAGGTGAGAGAGCAAATACCATTACTGTTTCATCCACAGACTATACCGACTAAAGTTAATGTAATTAATGAAATTATGTAAGGAATATGAAGTAGTCTAATTTGACCTGTGACGTCAGTGCCCGGTAGTCCGTTAGTATGCGTGCGCATTTCGTTTTGCTGTGCACCCGTACTTCTAAACCTCCCACCCAAAGTAGACCGGATAATAATCCTGTTTTGAATAGCGTGTAAATTATCACAGCGGTAATGTCTTGTTCCCTCCTAAGCATTTCAATACATACCAATCCCAGTGCAAGTTAACGATTATTAACTGGTTCATTATAGAGAATATTAATTAGGAATTGTATTACCAGCACAAAGCGAACATTTTAGAGTTCCATTAATTGTAATGTAATAACTTAAAACAGCATTGTATGGTTAACCCTTGTGTGAAAGACGTCCTCCTCATTCTTAAATTAGATCCAGTCATGAAATATAAAATTAAAAAAAAAATAATAAAATTAATGTCCACCAGCCAACCATACAGGCTTTAAAGGCATTTTGGGGACTATTTTTATGGCTTCTATATAACCAAGGTCCTTTCGTTCAGACACAACACATAGTGGTTAAAACATTTTTTTTCTACTCTTTTAATCTTTGTATGTTATATTACGTTCATGCCAGTTATGTTTTTTTAATACAGGTGAAAGTTTCTTGTTCAACACTTCAGTGAAACACATTTGCAACCCAGGCTATACACTTGAAGGCAATCCGTGGATAGTCTGTCAAGCTAACGGTAACTGGAGTTTGACAGAAGCCAGATGCGAGCCAATTACGTGTCCTGATGTAATCATACCAGATAATGGGTTCATCAATGGCACAGGGTTCTATTTCTCAAGCTCAGTTGAGTTTCATTGTAATGAAGGATACAATTTGCAAGGTGTGGAGATGATTACTTGTCATGTGAACGGCAGGTGGAGTGATAGTGAACCGCAGTGTCTGCCAGTGTCATGTGGAACACCACCGATAATTGCCCATGGAAGCAGGACATTTACTGGCACTTTGTTTAAATCAATGGCAACATTTGATTGCCATATTGGCTTCACACTGCAAGGAATGGCAATTCAGTATTGCTTAGCCAATGGAAGGTGGAGTGGAGAGGTGCCAACGTGTAATAAAGTATCTTGTGGAGTTCCTGAGATCATTCAAAATGGATCTGTTCTGGAAGGTGAAGTATTCTATGGCAGTTCAGTACCGTATTTTTGCAATGAAGGTTTTATACTTATCGGACAAAGAGAACGCTTCTGCCAAGCAGATGGTACATTAAGCGACCCTAAACCTGAGTGTCAGATTGTGTCTTGTGGAACACCACCTCAAGTCCAAAATGGAATAGTCCGATATACAAATGTAACCTATATGTCTGTTGCTATGTACGTATGTCATGATGGCTATAATTTGATTGGTGACCGCCAAGTTAAGTGCTTGTCGAATGGCACATGGAGCAGACCAATACCTCAGTGTAAACCAGTGTCATGTGGTAATCCACAAAGTATTGAGAATGGTTGGTTTGAATTGAATAGTGGCGAGGTCACATATATGGCTATTGTAAGGTATTACTGTGAAGAAGGTTTTGATTTGATAGGAACATATTCCATGATCTGTCGCTCTATGGCTAAATGGAGCTCAGAAGTACCAATGTGTCAACCTGTGTCCTGTGGATCGCCACCTGCATTAACAAATGGATATGTAAACTCAACTGGAGAAACTTACAAATCTATTGCTATCTATAGGTGTAAGCATGGATACAACATCATTGGTGATGCTATCAGGAGATGCCTTGCTAATAGGACATGGAGTTACACTTACCAAAGTTGCACACCGGTGTGGTGTGGAGAACCCAAAGCCATCAAATTTGGTAGCTTTGAAGGTTTAAATTGGAATTTGAATGGTGTCGTGCAGTATGTTTGCGATAAGGGATATGAAATGAAAGCTAACGGTGTAATTGTATGCCAAGCAGATTCTACCTGGTCTGCAGATGCACCTGTGTGTGAGCCTGTAGAATGTCCATTACCCAAGCAACCTCTGAATGGATATGTCATTACAAATAATAGCCTACACTACGGAAGTGTTATCTCGTATATTTGTGATCCTGGATATGAAATGGTTGGAATTGCTGCGCAGACATGTCTCGAAGATGCAAATTGGAGTGATGTTCTGCCCCAATGTCTACCCATATCCTGTGGGGAACCCCCTCCAGTGTTGTATGGGTCAGTATTGGAATCTAGTAATGTGATCGCTGGGAGTATTGTGAGGTATACGTGTCAGATCGGATATGATATAGTAAATGCTGACTATATTCAATGCCAAGCGGATGGAGAGTGGAGCACACCAAGACCAGAATGTGAACCTATCAGCTGTAACTATCCAGAGAGCCCACTTGATGGGAATGTAGCTGTTGAAAAGATAATATATAATAGTAAAGCAGAACACACCTGTTTTGAGGGATATAATTTAGTTGGTAATAAGATCCAGAGGTGCATGGAAGATCGAACTTGGAGTGGTAAAGTACCCACCTGCGAGCCTGTGGTGTGTGGTCCACCACCTTCAATTGACTATACATCCTGGTCATGGGATGGTAATGATATTTTAGAAAATTTCCGCTACGGTATGATAATTAGATACGCATGCATCAAAGGGTATGAGCTGTTTGCTGACAACATAGCCATGTGTGGTGCAAATGGTACATGGAACATTACAACAATTTCCATCTGTCAGCTCATCTCATGCATCGTTCCACCTCCTATTCCAAACGGCCAATATTATGCCACCGAATTCACCCACCGATCTATTATTACATACCAATGTAATAAAGGGTATCGGATTATTGGAAGCATAAGTGCATATTGTAATGCAGATGGGAAGTGGAGTACAACACCACCCAGATGCGAACCCATTACTTGCCCAATTGTAAACGCCCCTGTTCATGGCTCAGTTGCAGGTGGAAATAGGTACAATGACGTATTGACATTTGGATGTCAAGTGCCCTATGACCTTATTGGTCTCAAACAAGTGCAATGTACAGAAAATGGCACGTGGAATCATCCAGCACCAATTTGCAAGCATAGATCATGTGGTCAACCACCAGATTTGCCGAATGGAGTGATGTTCGGGCAGAGATACTATAGAGGTGATATGGTTAGCTATAGGTGCTACAGTGGGTATAGCTTAGAAGGTCCCAGGTCAAGAATCTGTCTTAGAAATAATACATGGAGTGGAGAAAATCCTAATTGTGTAGGTAAGTAGAAAACGGCGATAACCAGTCATGCCAATAGCATGAGAAGCAACATATAAAACCCAATGTTGGAGAACAATTTTTTTACATACTTTCATACAGGCCCGTACGCACAATAGGGGCAAAAGGTCCACATTTTGCGATATTTGATAAAAAGGTCCAAAAGTGAGAGATTTTTTTTGGACAAGAAAGTCCACTTTGGTGATGAGAGGTTCAAAAAGTCCAAAATAAAGAAACATTTTTAAGGGATTAGGTCCACTTTTACGAAAAAGGTTCCCCTTTTTCGAAAGTCCGCCACTTACCCAATCATGCGTTTGCAGCCCGGTTTCATTCCATTATCATTCGTGCGAATATAGAACATAAGACATTAAAGATACACCCGTGAGGATTATAAGAGAAGGTGGCCACTTTTGAAAAAAAAAACGACTAAGCTCAATTACGATACATAAAGAAAAAAAAAAGTTTCGGGGAAGAAATTAATACAAGCCATCTGTTGACAATGTAGAATTTAAGAAGAGTACAAATATGCAGATGTATGTGAAACTATAAATTGCGGGAACGGGAGGAATTGGCGTGATGGTGAATTTAACAGAAGGTAGTAAAAAGTAGTAAAATTAGAACCCGAACATACATCATAGATAGAGGGACGGAAGCCTGCATCCGTCGTCATGGCCTTAGAGGCAGCCAAGTGGAGGCCAGAGCAGCGCAGTAAGTAACGTAAAAGAAGAATGAAGCAAAGATCTTGGCATTTCTAATAATGAATACTAAACTTTTCATATCAGAACTTACCTTTTGCTGCAAAAACAAAAGGAAACCATAAACAAAGAATGTACGTGTAGAATGTGTATTGTCTAAAAGACAACTAAACCTGTAACAATCCGTGGGATAAAATTTAAAAAGCGCGTTACAAATTTTCAATCGGCCATACCTCGGTCAATTTGTGTCCTTTTGGATTTTTTTCAGAGTGTTCGAAACCTAAATGATGCACTTTACAGAGGGTTATGTTATAGTGTACTTTTCCTTCGTGAAATAGAGGGCGCGTTCGTTGAGGGTTTCCTTTTTTAGACACCGGTATGAATGGAATTACAAGTGTGTTGGAAGACTGACTACGATATTCTTGGTACAAACAGAAGTATACCTATAAATTGCGAGGAAAGATTATATGGATTTGGAGCATAATTTAAGACATTGAAAACAACCAAAAAGTTAAAGCAAGTGATTATGCTCATCTTTTGTCAGTTATCCCAGTTAAGATAGTCATCAAAGGCATCAATTGAGGTTCTTAGCAAAAAAAGCACATGAAGCAAGCTTGTTTTGCAGATTGAAGAAGAGTTCGAATACTCAGTTTGTAAGTTTGACAAGATAGGACTTGAAGTAGTAAAAATGTGAAAAAAAACCTAAAAGCATTGGCCTAACAACATATAAGGGGTGTTTTTTTGAAGGAAGAGATAGAAATAAATTCTAGTTAATAAACACCAATGCGATTTGAAATAACGGATATCAACATGCCTAAACCAAGATGGAAAGTGGGGTCAAAAAGCAACACCCACGTCGTGTCCAACTCCCTTTCAATATTCGGCATATAACATCGGTTAATATCAATGAGTAAGAGTACCGGTAGCTTTGCCTTGATTCATTTATTTAATTATGATCAGAAACGTCAAGAAGAGTTGTAGAATGATGTTTTCTAAAGCCAGATGGCATGAGTTCAGGAGACCATTGACCGATTAGCTAATTGATATTTGATATTGAAAACAACACTAAATATTTTGTTAAAGAACTGAAGCACAAATGGGCTGTACATTAACATCATCTGTCCACCGTCCTTGGAACTGAAGTGACTTTAGTCTGTTCTCATGCAGAGCAGTATGGGAATGTGATGTGAAAAGAGGAAAGATTACAAACAAATGCAATTAGTCTCTTTAACTAATTTTTATCTTTAATCGGTCACGGAGAATAATCCACACACCACTGTTAAATAAAACCATGCAAATACTAAGTGCATCATGTCGGGTGAGCGAATGAAGATTCATACATGTAGAGGGCTGGTAACCAAACCGTGGTAGACGAGGATTAATCATCGTCCCAGATTATGTTGAAATTTAAGTTGCATAATTATAATGACAAAAGGTACGCGTGGTATGTAATCAATATTCATATTATTAATAAGGAACGCCACCGTGCAGTGCAGTTTTTTTTTATTCTTAATTCCATCTTTTTATCCACATTTTTAGGCCTAGATTCCTTTGTACGTCAGCACCCAGTGGTGCACATATCCCCCTGTTTACCATGCACACTTCGGGTTACATGCGTCGTCGGACCTTACCAATGTTCATGTCTAGGATATACAGGTATCGATGCTGAAAAGTAGAGCAAACTCAATGAATATTCACACCCAATTTTTAATTATCGAAAAAAAGGTTATTTATAAATTATTAATCTAAAGGCAAATGTGTGTGTACTTAATTTCTTGGTATGGGTGTTTGTAGATGTAGATCGACTCTCAGAAAAAAAATCAAATAAAAAAAAAATATTTTAAAAAACATAACTGGCTTTTCATTAGACTGTGGTGATTGATTTTCGAGATATTATCTATGGGAGACCTTCTAGCAGTTCACATGGTTGAGGACCGATGTGAAAAACAACATCCTTCTGCAGTTTATGTGCATGGTAAGGCCTGTATGTCATATTCGCACCACTCCAGCCAGCTTTGTTTTGATCTGTCCTCTACTCGTTTTGCAGGCAGGTGGTACCATCTCTAGTGTCCATCTTCCAACATAGTTCTCATTTTCATCTTGCCAACAGACCAGACCATCTAAGGCACGCCTTCTGTTAATTCCTTTCCTTATGCCTTCACTTGAAATTCTCCTTCATTTTTCAACACAGTCTTTGAGTGTGACCGCCATCATGACTATCCCAAAATCTCATTTCTGTCACTTTCAATTTTCTTGGACATGCTGACTATTTTTTAGACTTCCCTAGATAATATTCTTTGTCCATATAGGACTCCTGAGTACTTTGTTCAGTTGTCTATCCACTCTCCTTCATCCTTGCTGGTACTACCTAGGTCCTGAAACTCATGATCCTAAATGGAGGTTTGCTTGCAGCTCGACTTCACCTTGTGACTCACTCATTTCGGCACAACTTATTATTTTGATCTTAACACCTTCTTCCTCTCTCTCCGGCGTCTCTCGTTGTTTTCAAGGCGTCGTCCAGGCTTTTTCTTCTCTCTTCAGACAAGGACAACAAACATCTGCAAATATCATTTGCCATGGGGACCTCCTTCTTGATGTTTCCTGTGATTAGTTCATGACAATTGCCAAAAGAAATGGATTGAGGTCTGAGCCTTTTTTGTGATTGGAGTCCAACTTCTACCTTGAAGGGTTGAGTGGCCTGCTGCGCACTTCATTATCTGTCTCCGACCGAACCCTCGCATACGCATGCACCAGTAGGCCTACAGTTCTTCCTTGGACTTTCAGTCTTCTCCACGTCGTAGACATTCTGCAGCTCTTTCTGGCCCCCTTCTGAACTTCTCTGTAAAACGTCTGAGTAAAACATCTGTAGGTGACCTCACTTTCGTAAATCCAAAACTGCTCATCATGAAATTTGTAAACACTGATCGTTACAGCGATTGCCATTCTATTCATTATAACACTATATATAGGGAGTATTCTTCATCACGCTACCGAATTCTGTCATTGTAGCAACACTTTTAGATCCCAAGGACCCTGCCCATGGATCTTTCTACGGACTATAAATCTTCCATCCCTCTTTTCCTTCATTATCGAGAATGAAGCAGGACATCATCAATTACTTAAAACCTCAGCTAGATGTTCATAACCTTACTTTTTTCTATTTGTGTCAGTCCTTTTTCAAGTTCTTGAATCCCTGCCTCTGCCTTCTTACTCCTTCCTTTCCCTGATTCCTTCCACCCCGCCTTTCTTATAATTCCTTCTCTGCCCTCCCTTTTTCCTTTTCAGAATTTCTTCCCTATTCGTTCCCTTATTTGTTTAGTCCTGTTTGTGTTGTCCTATCATGTTACATACACTTGTGATTATCTATATTTTGTGTACAACATTGTAAACGAAGAAGAGCACAATGCAATTTCACGCCCGGCGTTTAGCGATTGCAGAACCTCGTTTTCACATTGTCAGTTTCTTTTATTTACTACTTCAATATGCATTTATTTGATACCCAGTCACTCTGTATGCCAATACTATTTTATAACTCTTTATTTTTCTTATTATTTTCTTCAGGTTTGCCTTCTTTGTTATGTACTGTTGAATTTCCTGTTTGATAACACTTCTCTCAGTCGCTGCTCCATTACCCTATAAAGATCTGCATGCCCTGTTATATCATGAGCTTGATACCTCGGTAGTTTTGAAATCCTCATGAATGAACTCTCATTTTGGACTGAATATGTGCAACATATACCTTTCCGCCATTCGACTAGGATCCATCTCTTTACTGTTCTTGTTGCCGCATCCAGCAAACCTTTCCAAAACACTACGCGGTAGGTTGTCGGCCCACACGCAGCGATTTTTCCAATTCTTAATCTTGTTTGTTAACCCTCGTCTTACAACCCTACTTTTTGTAACACGGTTTTACCAGGTTGGGGGGGGGGGGTTAACGTGAAACAGCTAATTATCCTAATAGAATTGTCGTGCGGGCAACTTTTAACCACAACCGACCGGTGTGTGGCTGCGATCAGAAACCCGGGTAGGCGCGGCACTCTCTCATGCATGAAGTAATGGTCCCTTCAACTACCCCTATCCTATGTAGGATTTGCGGAACCGGCAGAGGCCGACAACTTTTCAGGAAGCTACGGGTAATCACAACCCCCTGCCGCGACTACCGACCGTCGCCTTGCCCGGTTTCGGATCGCAGCCCCACACAGGTGGTTGTGGTTAACTAGATGCGTATAAAGGAAGGCGATATTTGGCTCGAACGTTGCATCATGCGACTATAATAAACAGATCTATGAGGGAGACTTAGCTGTTTCACGTGGTTGGGCCCGGTACGGACTTAACGTGGCAGCGGTACTCACGTAGCCGGTCCACGTATCAGGAGGAATTGTGGGCACAGGGCGGAAATGGAGTACAGACTAACTTTTTCTGTTGACCTATTTTGGTCAATGATGAACCTAAGCTAAAATTTCTTGAGGGTGTGCACATTTTGTCAGTGCATTTCTAGAAATCCAATGCCCCTATCACTCCAAATTCATTAAATGGCCATATATTTTTACGCACTAGATCCAGGTTTTAAAGCACGAGGATCTTTTGGACCGTTCATTAGACGTGAGTTGCTCACAACATTACCATCAAATCCAATATTGCCACCCTAAACGAATATGCCCGGAAATCATTCAACTGACAATAACTCTTTGTACTCAAAGTATTTGGATAGAGGCATAAGTCTGCGCTCTATAACCCAGTCTGAACTCATATCTGACATTTAAGGTGTGTTAACAAGCGTACCAATCAAGATGGAGCCAATATGGCTGCCTTTAAGATCTTTAAAACCTACAAATGTGTCATATATTCATAATAATTTTATACTGGCCGCGTCATTTTGAATTTTAAGTATGTTGTCACAACAAATTACCGATACGAGTTATTAATGGCTCAAGACATACATCTCCTACGTTTAATTTAAAACTTTAATAATCATTTTGGTGTTTTAACTAAATACAATACAGATTATCGTAATTTATAGGTTTTAAAGAAGGTTAAAAGGCAACCACATTGCCCCCTCCCCATCTTACATTTTTTCATGTTAAAGAAACAGAAATTCCAGATCAGAATGGTCAAATGGTCAACTACTTATCCCATACCTTAAATAATACGACCTTATAATAATAATTAAGTTTGGTAACTACATATAATACACATATAATGTAGGTGTTTACTATTTTTAAAGGCGGCTGTACTGGCTGCCATCTATCTTGAATTTTTGATAAATGTCCATTACAAGAAAATGGCAAATAAGGGTTTCAGTGATCAATAATGTATCTCATAAGTGTAAAGCATACCTTCATATATACACTGGAATGACCCTCCAGACTGCAAATGGCCATAAACACTTGACGTGTTCGGATGCTTTGGAAATGCATTCCAGAGGTGTTAAAGTAACACTTGCAGAGTGTGGTCAATTGTAACCAGATTTTGAACACCTGCAATAACATTTTTAGGGTTCGCATGTATTCAGTAGCGTAAATAGGTATGGATGAGTTAAGATCATTTTAATGATTCCGCGAGCATATTTGATTTTTTGAGCAAGCCATATTGGATTTTTGTGGCAATGTATGATAATTATATTACGAACACTTTCTCGTGCTTAAACACCGGAGTACCGAGAATTATATGTCTCTATCGGAAATAGTAGGATTTTTAGTGATTTTGACATGGTATCCCCGCAGCCATATTGAATTTTCAAAATGCCACTCTAACAAATTTTGCAACCCTCCAAAAAGTATTGGAATAGTTCCTAATGAACTAACTAAAATCTATCAAACATAGAAAAGTCTGTACTCCATTTCCATCCTTAAAGCTGTGTGCCTAAACTTCCACCGACTACGCGTGGGACCAACTTGGCAGAACCGGGCATGAAGTACGCAAAGACCGTAAAATTTACCGGGGTTCCTTGGTCTTCACGCGGGAACTCTCCCCTAGATTTAACATGCAAACTCTTGGATGAAAAAAAAGTCCCGGGCGGACCCCTTCCTTGGTCTTTAGCGGGAAATCGCCCCTAGATCTGACTATCGGACCAACGGCAGCCTACGAATAAGTCGAAACATACTAGACATAGGGAGAGGTAACCAAGCACGACAGGGAGTTACCAGAGGAGTTTATGGAACCTTACTGAAGGCGTCTCTTGATCCGAGTGTAGATTTTTCCCTATTTTTCCCGGCCTGTAGCGGCTGGAATTTGCCGATCATATCTGATGTTTGTAAATTTGAAAGTGGCAAAAATGGCATGTGGACGTTAGGTATAGAAATGTGAAAAGGTGCCCGAAAAACATTCTGAGATTATTTCCAAAGCAGTATTGTTTTAATACAGTCCGAGTCAAACAAAAACCTACATTCAATAAAAATAATTACAATATTTAAGAATACGTTTGTTCATATGTTTGTTTGGTTTATAAGAGATAAACATGCTTTCAGAAAACGTTTAATTTAGGTCATTTGGACTTTGGAGTAGGAAGTATGCCTATTTTGCTGGAGAGAACTACAAATACTGTTTGGCCGATTTTAAAAGCCAAACAAAGATTCATCGGTTACATAGAGTAACATGGTCTTTCAGCAGTGGATTTGAGTAAAAACACCAAATTATTGCTAAACAATAGAAGGTTGTAGAATCATTGAATGATTATAAATAATATCAAGGAATTACAAAAGAATTCGAGTGAAAAAAATGTTCCACTGGGGTGTCCCAAATGGCTAATTAAATGTCATAGGTGGAGCAGGTGCAAGACCACACTTTAATTGGTTCATCAGATTTCATGGTTTTACCTACAACTAAACTGGGGAGCCAAAGTGAAACCAAGCAGGTTTTGTATTCCGCTGAAAAAACATGCGATTTGGAATTTTAAGTTTTAATTAATGCCATTTATTTACAAAACTTGGCTTTAGTTCTTCTCGCAATTTATGGACTCTGAGATACGTATTTATGAAAAATATTACCTTAGAGATGTAAAACAAAATCTTTGAAAGCATTTATTATTTCATGAACTGATACTTTTGAATTGGAGTGATTTTCAATAACGACTCTTGATGATTGAACAATGTATTTTAATAATTTGTTGAATATATTTTACTTATCATATTTACACAATAATACCGTTTTATGCAATGAATATGTTTTTGTCAGAAGAAATCGATACCATATGAAAATGCATGTGTGAATTGTCTTTGCTATAATTTTATGTCTTCGCGGTGTAAGTCTTCCCGCATTGTATGGCTAAAATCGGCCAAAACAGAATTGTTAGTTCTCTCCGCCAAATTGACATACAGTGTGAGTCAAAAATGATTGTTCCCAATATCCTGGATTTTTTTCTTGTCAAACTGTGCAAAGATAGGCTCTTAAAATTGTAATACTTCAAAAGGACCTTTAAATAGCTTTCACAGAATTTTGAATTTTTCATTTTGATTCAGGCATGTCATATCTGCACTCATTTAATAAAGCCCTCAGTTTGCCTTTTAACAAATGCTATTGATTAGGTATTGTAGCGCAAATTTCAAGTGGCATACCTAATGTGTGCTTCCACACTCTGGTAGATAAATGGTAATAATAAATTCCCCAATGAGTATAACACAGGTCAGTTATTAAGTTTGGGATTAAATGCAACAACAAATGCATTATATTTTTGATGTTTAGAATTCTTCAAGTTTGGAATGAACTCGTTTTTAACAAAAACTATAAACTAAGGCAAAACAAAAAGATAATTGAAAAATACACCCCAAAAAACCAGGTTTCAATTTACGTGATACACCTTTATTTGGCTAAAGGGTCAAAGGTCAGACTTTTTTTGGAACAAATTTTCTTTCCTGATAATATTAATAATTTGTGCTTCAACTAGGGTGAAATTACATGCAACAAGCAAGAAAGTTCTTGCCTATCCTTTGTTTTTCTGTATCCTGCTTTGTGAATTACACTGTTAACCATGTTTCACTCATCTCTATTGTGTACTGTAGCTAAATTGGTACACCTGCGGCATCTTCGGGAGCCCTCTAAAAAGAGGCCTATAACTTGAAAATAAACGCATGATCTCGGGATTTTTGACTGGTGATTCAGAATAATTATTTGTTATAAAGGTATATATTAATATTTCGAAAAATATTAACAAATATTTTATATTTGTTGTTTTCATCGGGGAACAATCATTTTGACTCACACTGTGGTTTCTGATCCAAAGTCCGAAAGACAGCAACCAAATAAAAATCTCTGATAGCCTGTTTATATCCCTGTAAACCCCCAAAGCAAACATTCAAGCAAAAATAACGTTTAACCTTTGAAATTAGGAGGATTAGAATCTGGTATTGCAACTCACCCAGTAAAAGCATTTGGCCTTGATAATATCTCAACTGCGCAGCTGAAAAACTCGGCCCAGTAGCAAAGACTGGCTTCTTGAGCTCTACAATGCTGTCCTTATTATTCCCACAGGTTCCCAAAGAATCGGAGGAAAGCACATGTTTATGGCACTCCCTAAAGCCTGGGAAGATCCATCTAATCCAAAGCTATAGACCAATATCCTTCCTCAAGCCCTACCGAACAAGCGCTTTGAATGTCTCCTGCTCATCCGTATCGCACCTGTGATAGACAACACTTCATACCAAAACAAGCTTTTCCCGGCCAGGCAAAATCACAACTATCCAAGTACTCAACTAACTCACACATCGAGATGGTTTCGAGAAGGGACTGAAACCGAGTTGTGTTTCGTTGATCTATCAGCAGCTTCGACACTGTTAATCACAGATGCCCTACTCCATAATATTTTGGAAACCACCAAGGATACCCGCCTGACTGAGCTAATCAAAGGATTGCTTTCACCAGGATGTTTCTTTGTTCAGCTAGAAGCGGAGAAGAATCGATGGCGTAAGGCTCAATAATGGACTACCACAAGTGAGCGTGCTTGCACCTCTCCTGTTCAACATATTTACCAACGACCAACCTAGGAGTGGTTCAGGGAGCCTGTCGTTTTATCTATGCTGACGATCTTGGAATTATGCACAAATCAGACTTTTTCACAGTTTGTTTGAAGAGAACTCTCCAAAGCTTTGGAAGACTACTCCTTACTACGGAAACCACCTACGTGCAAATCCATGCAAGACACAGGTGTGTGCTTCCATCTAACACCAATCGTGAAGCCAAAGGTCAGCTTAATGTACATGGTCTGGAACTCCCTGGAGCACTGTGATCACCCTTCTACCTAGGGAGTTACTTTGGACCGCACTCTCTCTTATAAGACCCATATCAAGAGACGAAGAGGTAAAGTATGTTCCACGCAATAATTATCTTGAACAAACTCACTGGCACAAGATGGGGTGCTCGCCCCCTAAGATCGACGGCACTTGCCTGGGCTGACTCGTGTGCAGAGTATGCTTGACATGTATGGGAAAGATCAACCCCAGCCAAGAAGCTTGATTCACATTAAATGCCTCTGCGGATTGTAACGCGGATGTCTTCGTCCCACACCAACGGAGAACCCTCATACTCCTAGCAGAATTGCTTCACCAGACATCCGTCGTAGTGTAGCTAGCATGCAAGAGCGTAGGCTTGCCAAGTATCCAATGTGAAGCAACATATGTCTTGAACAGAAACATGCTGCCAACCGCCTTAAATCCAGAGAGAGTTTCTTAAAACAAAGTTTCCAACCTCTTGAATCAGTCTCTATAGGAGTATAAGAGAGTCGCATTGTGGAAAGACAGACTTGCTGTCACCAGGTGTAAACAACATCTATGGTATTGAACCTGGTGAGCTCTTCCACCTGGGAGCGACTCCTTCATGGGCGGAATGGCGATGCTCAACAGATGAGAACCGGAACTGGCCAATCTAAAGTTTTCCGTGACAGAAGTGAGGCTACCTGGAAGAAGATCAGACCACTAGCTGTGATTGTGGAAAACAAAAAATTGATGCATATACGGTCAAAGTTATTGAAACTGCAGTAGAAGCTCGAGTTTATTTTATTACCGACGAGGACAACTCAATTAATCGGCCGGTGTAACACCGGAAAGACTTTTCGATTTCGGGCCAATAACAACGGCTTTGCAGTTCCGATTTTAAAAAAAATCTGAGATCTTTATACATACGATTTATTGTTTTGAAATTTTAGTCGACACTACGTGTGACCGGGCCACGGCAGCGAAATAGGCAAGACAGAGAACAAGTTGACCTACTAATTTTTAAAAATCATCTTCATTGATCCTGCACTCGATTGTTGCATGATCTAACAATTCTAGCCTTGACCAGGTCATACCCAACTCCCTTTGGGCTGACACACATTTGACACCCATATCTTCTCACTTTAAAGACCATAAAAAATATATGATAGCTATAAATGTTCAGCTTAAAATCTCAGGATCGGGCATCACATAACACTTTACTTAAAAAAGCTCATTTATGAAACATTTTATACGCCCTATCCTGATCATGATTTTGAAACAAGAATGTTACATCCAATTCATTAAACCTAATAAAAATGGTTGGCACGTAACACGTCTGCATCACAAGGCCCCTTACTTTGGAATAATATTTCCTACTTTATCAAAAACAATCCAGCTCATTATAGCTTAATTTAAAGCGAAGTTGAACAAAATATTCTTATTGTCTGGTATTGAAATTGATTATGATTAAGGTAAATCGAACCCATTTTGGTTACTATACGCGTTAATTTATGTCGTCGGATTACCGTCTATCTCCTGTCTCGTTTTGTATAGGCCCTCAGTCGTGGTCCATTCTTGCTTGACCCGGAAAAACTGTCCCTGTCCTGTGTTATGTCTCGTTATTCTTATGTTCCATTACACCCTTCCAATTTGCGTTTTAGTAGTGATATGATGTGATTTACATTAATTAATTAAAAGTAAATGTATATTAGCATTGATTTGCGTTATTATCATTGTTGCTATTATCGTATAACTGGTAACTTGATCATCTATCTTATCACTCTTTTTAAACAAGATTTGCAAACTGTTTGTATATTATTAGAATTTTATTGTATGACGTTGATTATTGCATTGAATGATGAGTGCTTTTAATGATACTGTACAAGTGGAACACTCTCATAACCGATGTCTGTTGTTGTACCAATAGTTATCTGTGGCAACACTCATGTATAGGAGGAGCAAAATGTCTTGGTAGACATCAGAGGTCCATGTCAGCTGAGAGTACATCACCACATTGTTTAAGGTGGTAAGATTTGTGCATTGAGAGCTATACAAAAAATCAATGTGTAAAATTGGCATCGCCTACCTGTGTTCACCAGATCAAATCATCAGTCTCATAAGGTGAGCCCGAAAATGGTTAATTTTGGCACATTGTGTGAGACAAACTAATTACTTAATTACCATAAGAGTATCAGAAGAATTAGCTTTTTCACTGATGATACAACATACAGATGACTGTGACGTTTGTTGATTGTTTATGGCGCCCTCTGTTGATTGTAAGGAAAGGAACGTATGAAGAAAAGAATGGACGGACAAAAGCCCCTATACTTAGCATGGGGAAATTCTGTTTGTAGCTGTAACTTTTGTTTCAAAGTAATATAATACTAACATTCCATCTAAAGAATGTTTCTAATTGCCTCAGATTGATTGTGACAGATTAGATCAACAATGGGTTCTACAAGTAATTATATCCGCATTTCCTCCAAAACCTCTTGATGTAATAAAATAATTTGATTAATGATATATTTGATAATTAATTTGGATTTGATGTAGGGGCACAGGAAGGTCAACATCCACTGCAGTCAATGGGGCTTGACCTTGTTTCCCCTACTTTAGTAACTAAGCACTTGAGACACTCAAACTACTCCTATTTTAAATATATGAGATCCACCAAGTAATTTGGAACCAGTTGTATCAAAATCGAGAAACTTTAAACTTTGAGCCTCTGTAATATGAAATGACTCTTTTTATTGTATTTGCATTGTCTAGGCCCCTTTAAAGACACTATCAGTAATTCATCCGAAAGAGTAACGTATTAAAAGTTGCGAGAATAGCTGAAACGTGAAGGATAAGGGCCTGATTAGAATTCTCAAAGTTATTTTTCAACTGAATAAGGTGAAAGAAAATGAAATGTCAAAGATATGAATCTACCTTTAGAAACAACTTGCCATGTTGTCGGTAAGTGTCCGTAGGCCAGTAATGACTCAAATAGCATTTTGCACTTATAAGTTGCTTCTGACTTATTTCATTTGTAGTGTCTGTAGATACCTATACTTGTTACAAGACATGCAAAAAATCTGATTGTTGATAATTTTTTCGATTTTCGGATTTAGGAAATCATGATAGTACCATGTTTTCAGCACATAGGATCACGTTTCAGGGGTTCCTGTCAGGCTGTCTACATAATTTAATCACTCCAAATCTTTGGGCAAATGTCTGCTTATTCCGGGTAACTTAATATTTTTGCCCGACAGTAAACAACAGAGGCGTCCTGAAATGTCAACCTGTGGTCACTCATCATCAGACATGTTTAACATGTTGCAGTATAAGAGGAAAGATAATAACTATTCGACGAGGTTTATACCAGCTGTTCCAAGACCATTATTACCTATCGCTGCCTCAAATTTAAATGTTCTTTATTTAACCATGAAATCAATGAAATTAGGTTAGTAGTTTTATAGCCAACTTGACATGCTCTAGCCTTTCATAACAATTTGGATCATGAAAAATCGGACCATCAAATCTAGATACATGTACACTCAAATGTAGTAGGAGATGCGAATTTATGCTTTCCCCAAAAGTGAAAAAAAAAATCTCTCCAAGCCTGTTTTGCAACACATTTAACGCTTCTGAGAATTCGTTATTAACC
>JAMKCH010002383.1:0-81930 GCA_023653785.1 Ophioderma brevispina
ATTAATTACAATTCTATTCATGATTGGGCTGAATTAGCATGTGCAATCAAAAAACCATTCCCAACAAGTCCAATTTTAAGATCCGTAACAAGCCATCTTTAATTAAATCAAATTAATTGTTAAAATTTTAAATAATTTTTTTATTAGTATTTCATTTATTATGTGTTTTTTCTGTACATTTTTCAATAATATTATTAATTTTTTCGATGTTTTATGTATTGTTTTTTGAATTAATGTATTGTAGCAGGACCCCTTTGAAATAAGACCTTTGGGCTTAAAGGGTATCCGTGTGGTAATCTTTCCAATTTTAATTCTGTATAGGACTTGTCATATTATTGTAATTTGGCTTGTATGTGGAGATACCGAATAAAATCAAATCAAGAAATCAACCACAAATGGGAATTGCCTACTAATAGTTTTACTTTTCACACTGAAAGTAATCAATGTATGGCTCTGATGATTCAATGGTTCAAAGCTCTTGGTATAGGTAAGAAGGGCCAAATAATGCCAGCTGGCCAGGAAAAATAGAATAGTTGATATCAGTGTTTGTAAAAAGTTGGATTGACATATTACAATGTGGAACGGACAACTAATTGATGTTGAATAAAAGTGTTTTCAACCAAAGAATGCTTGAAGATTAACATTTTATGAGTTCCTACAAACACAGTATAATATTTCAAAATACTTTTATTGGGAATCAGCAGTATAATTTTTGTCTAGTTTTTAGGGGTGGATGTGACATATCTTCTTGTGAACGGCCAATGGCCATTATTATGAGTGATTGTTTAATCTGAAGAATTATGTTGGTATTCAGTCCCAAACTGAATTTTTTGACAAGAACTTATCACATTTTTTTTTTTATAAATTTAAAATGTTTCTTCTCTGGCGTCTTTTGATTGCTTCAATTATGTGTTTTCATAAAGCCCATTGCCTTCACTGAGGCAAGGCTAAAGACATGTTTTGTAAAAAATTAAAAATGGAAGGTTTTTCTGAAATACATCAGCAAAACATTAATGACTTATAAAATATAACCCATACAATGTAAAAAGCCATCAAAAGTTAGATTGAGAGTTAGATGGGTATTTTTATCCAAAAACTCCTTTTTGATAGATGTGACAAAGGTGTGCCGGACACATTTTTAGTGGCTGCATTAATTTCAAAGAGCATAATATGAACACTACTCATTGTGCTTTTGTAGATGACACCAAAAAGCCCTAACAAAATAATCTGAATTGGGTATACACTCAATCATCATCATCATGGCCCTCCGTCAGTCGCAAGCAACTATGGATAAAGGGATAAAGCGCCACATTGAGTCCAGGTTATGTGAACAGCGACGTCTGTGGCTTAAGAGGCCAAAGTCCTAGAGTGGCAGTCTCGGCCACAGTTGGCTACATATTTAGGATGTCACAGCTTGACACCAAGGATCTTGCGCTTTTCTTTTAGAATCGCTGCTTCTTCAAACTGGCTGATGATCTGTTGTTCGCCCAGCTCAAGGGTGTTTGCGTCAACTGTTCTCCGCCAAAGGTTACGATTGTCAATTTGTTAGCAAGTTTCTCCCAGCACCCAATTCGATGTCAGGTACACATATCACGCTATACAAATATCCTTGTAGCGGAGCATGGGTAGACACACTAATGATATTTATATTTGAGCCGTGAAAGAAACGTTGTTTTGGATGTGACGGATGCAGTTGTCCAATCGATTTAGGGAAATTAAAGTTACACTGCACAATTAGAACTTTGCCTTGAAAATAGGGCTGAATTGCACAAAAATTTACATGCACATACAAATTTTACATGCATCAGTTCAATGTACATGCATTTTGTGCACTGTAAAACCCTCTAATCGAACACTGGGACGGATGTGACTATGTCACAAAAGTGACGACCAAGTTAAAAGATTGCCCAGCCCATAAAGATCGAATGATCCTAATGTGTAGGGTACCATTATAAAGCTCTTCCAATTGTATTTCAAAATTAATATTACAAGTGGAATATTTCATTCTTGTTACACTCCAAATTCTACACTTAAAATATGGTGGATGTGACAAAATAAGTGAACGGACAAAGAGTGCTCCGCATCCATTTTGCTGTAAACAAAAATTAGAGTGAGCATGTGTACCATGTTTTAGTCCAATCATCTTAGGACCATAAATTATCAATTGACAATATCTTGTAACAAAAAATAAATGTTTGTTTTTTTAAGAAACCACTTTAAAATGTGTTGTAAAGTGAAAGGACAATGTCATCCACAACACTGAATTTGCATGCATATCATACTTAAAACAAGAAAAGCTATTTCCTTAAATTTTTTTTTAATTTACAAAGTGGGACTTATTCTCCAACAAAAATACCGTACAGGAATAGGGAAAATGTGGTTGTTGAAGGACTGGCAGCTTGACAAAAATAAAACTTAAATTCCAGTGGACACCAGAAATGGTCATTTTAGGCATGTTATTAATATCACAAAAACACCTAAACATGTGACAGGAGCAAGTTGGTTTAAGCTATGAGAGGTAGAGCCCATAGGGAGGAATCGAAAAAACCACTAATAATAATACTCTGATCCATAATTTTGAAAATGCTAGGAGGAAAAGACAAAATTCAAAAAGTGGCGCCTAATCATGAAATGGGCCATATGTCAAGAATTATATAGGATCTCAAGTGTGTTTGACTAGTGATAGTGAAAAACAGGGATATATCGCCTACATTAGAGGGATTTTGAGACGACAAGTTGAGAGGTAACAAGGGGAAAGGTTTATTCCATGTGTTTTTGCATAACTCCATCAGTTAATGACAAATGTTAAAGAAGGTGGAGTATGCCTTTAGCAGAACTAATGCGAAGTCCCACTCCATGCACTCCGAAGACTATCGCCATAGTCTTCGACTCAGAGAGTGAAGGGAGTGGGGACTTCGCATCACCTTCATGGATTCATACAATGTGAGCAAGATATTTAACAAAATACGATAATATTTAATACGCCCCAGAGCCTTAGAGGTGTTGTTTTACTGAGGACATGCATAGCTAGCTGTTCACGTTAGCGCGTTCATCATCTGGGAAGAATTCTTATTGTGCACCACCTTATCATGAATTTTGGTAGTCTTCTGTAGGCCTACCTCCACAAAGCTACGGTTTATCTAAAAAAACGAGGATGGATGCACACAGTGATCCAAATGTTGAAGCAATTGAGAATCGCTACAAAGACACCACTAACTGAAATTGGAATTCTTTTGTCTTGATCCCGTACACACTGCAAAATTTTTATAATTTTGACATTTAGCTCACAGGGTTTAAGATTCTTGATTAGTAATGCGTGTAGAATGAAAAAGAAGATCTACTACAAGGGATTCAAGCTATCTTAGCTTAATGGCAGCCATCCAGCACATGGCCTTGCATGCTCGTTGGGCGTTGGTTGCCCAAAGGCTATGCCCACCGCCGAAAATTGTAGATTGATGTCAGGAAGGGCATCCGGTCAATTATCTTTTGCTCCAATAAATCCTCACACAGCAGTATTGCTGAGTGAGGTTTATCCAGCCACCCCCGTTAGCGGGGTGACAAAACTGGATTTAAAACTTTGGTCTAGCAACCAGGGTTTTAGTTACATTGGGCGGTGGTGAGCGGGCCCACCTGGCACTCAGTTAGTTTCCACCCAGCACTTGGGTTAATTTTGAGTCTTAAATACGAAGCATTCAAGCCTCTTAAAAGGGCAATTATTATCAGAATTTCAATGTTCTTTTTAACATTTCACATAAATTTCACCTGGCACTAAAATTTGCCTAGCGAGAACTCTACATGGGTACATACCATTCAAAGCCATGTACTAGTCCTGATGATCATGACTAGGTAGTCTTAACTTTTTTATGGCTGCTGTTATCATACTAGACTATCTAGTCATGACGAGTTGTGTGTAGTAAAAGTGCCATTTAAGCCAGATACACAGTCAGCTTCTGCTCTAACTTTTGCAGCTGCAAAGTGGCTTAAATATTCATTATTTGCAATAAACGTTATATTGTAGGCATTCTTGAGAGTCTTCTGCATCGTATTTAGAACCATTTTTCCAGATTTAAAATTCACATTATGAAATTTTCAGGTGAAACTTACCCTTGTTGTGTCTACATTGGGCTGCCAAATTTGGCAGCATACATGTTGACATGAACTTTTTGGGAACAAATTGTAGCATTGGTTACAAATTGGTAAGACAATTATTCTACAGACTCTAGAGATGCTATGTACCGTATGTCAAAAGAAAATTATTTTTTCTTTTTATTTAGGAAATATACATCTCAAACCTTAAATGACATTGGAACTCCACAGAACAAATTTTAAAAGATGATGCCATAAGTTACAATTATTGGAACTAAGCAATGTACAGGTTGAGTATATTTATCATTGCAATAAATTATAATATTATGCTACAGAGCTCTGTGTAAGGTGAGCAATCAGAAGGGCTCTTTTGTTATAAAGGTGTAGCGCATTTTTTGGATATCATCTCAAGTTAGAGGTCACCCACTTCATTTTTTAAAAGACAACTTTCAGTCTTAAGACCCACTCACTTCGTGACTTGCTCGGTATGATGTCACTTGGTTGTCTTGCTTAAAATGAAAGTATGGGGTGTCTTAACCGATTGTTCTAAAATTGGTCTTTTAACCCATGGTGTTAGCATAAACCCAAGATATAATCCTCACACGCAGTATGCTGTGAATGGGGTGAATCCAGCCACCCCCATTAGAGGGGACAAAACGATTAAAACTTTGGTTTTATATCTTACTACTAGTGGGAGATTATTTAGGTTGATTTTAGGACACTTTCTGTTTAAACAGTTGATGTTACACTCCCAAAGTACATGCACAAACACTTTCTTTTCCCTAGTTGGCGTTTGCAAGAGGGCCGTCTTGACCAAGTCGAAATATAGCCCTGAATTATTCCACCACGGCCGGGGATGGTTAGACAGGAGGAGGGTCAGTTTCTAGCAGTCGATAGTTCGACATTCATTTTCATGAAGAGGTAGTTTCAAGAAAGAAAAAAAACAACGCATCATGAGAATGTTAATATGCTTTCCAATATTCTTTTGCAGGTTTTTAACCTGGGCCGTGGGGTTGGATGGTACCGGTTGTCATGTTGCCTGACAGCAATTGATGACAATGACCTACACCCTGGCGGTTATGACGGAGATGTTACCAGAGTGATTTCATACATCAGGTATATGCAGGATCAAAAAATTGCACTGCAAATCCAATGTTTTATTCACAATTTTAGACTTTTGCTGTCGTGGCTGATGCAGCTTCAGAATAACTTATAATGCTTTTCCAGGAATGTCCAGACGTTCGCGAAGGACAAAGTTGATCACCAAGACCAGTGGAGTGTTATATGAAATTGAGTGCAAAGGGTGTTGAACAAATCATCTATTGGTGAGATAGGAAGATGCTTGGAGTAAGACTAGGAGTACATCAAAAGATGCCTGCAAAAAATTGAAGATTGTAAATTCACAAAACAAAACTTGTGAACATCTGAAGTAAACAAATCACAGACCGGTATCATAGAACCATGGCATAACCGAAGATTTTAAAAAAGATGATGACCAACTCACCAGAAAATGCAAGAGACTATGTGGATGAGATGGGGACAAGACTATCAATCAGAATATTGGTTATACTATCACTGGTTCATGTATACATACAATCCGCTAATTAAGAGAAACTGGCATCCTGGGATGCAATTGACTGGAACTTTTGCAAAATGTGACTTGAAAAAAGTGACCAAAAGTCCTTCCTGAAGCAGACATAAGCTAATAGATGGGACAAAAGCAAAAAAAAAAAAAAAAAAAATTGAGTTACAGAATTGGGTTGATGATTCTAATGCTTTTCTAATATTGATTCTACAACTCCACAAATGATTTACCTAAGGTCAAGAAGTTTTACCATATTGTGTCAAGCCACCAAGGAACGTACATGAACATGGTTTATATAGCAGGCAGGTATTATTTATTGTGGCCAGCAGAAATGAAATTGCGTGGATGGTATTTGTGTGAGTGATTGGTATAACAGAACGGTTTTAGTAATAGAAAAATGTGTTTTTTAAAATACAGGCATGTCCCAAAAAAAAACTATACAATCAAGATTAATTTTTTGGCCAAAAAATTAAGTTCATCTCATCTGAAGTTGTATGATTTTTAGGAGTTGTTCAGCTTAATGAGATTAGTTGTGTTAATTTGTGGGGTATGGTTCAGGAGTTAAGGGCAATTATAGGAGACAGTTGAAAAACCTGTTGGGCCAGTTTTCGGTATCCTGATATCAACAAAGTGGCCATTAAAATCACTTCAAGACATTCTTGATTGAAAATGAAAATAAAAAGTAGGTATAAAGTAATGTTTTTGTGATATACATAATTTATAAACTTTATAAATGTCGCAATTGTTAATAAATAACATGTCAGCATTGGGAACTCAACTCGAAACAGTCTTGTTGTCTCAGCTTTACTCCAGGTTTCAGCAGAAGAAGAACATAAAAACACCCTTGTGAAAGTAAAACACGAGACTTGAAGACAACCATTCATTCCTTAATGCTCTCTTTGTTGAACACTGCTTTCTTCACTATATTCCTCCGGCATCTTGGAGGCAGTGGGGAACATGGGAAAGGGTAAATGCCCTTCACATTAGATCGTTGTCCACACATTTGTCCCTCAAACAGACGTGTAGACTGTTACATTAGTTTCAGCAGTCAAATTCCCCAAATTTCCATGGTATGTCATGATTATTGTCTCCTAGAGTGAGTCCCTCATTTCACCCACATAATAATTTCAGGTGCTTTCACTGAAAATAATATATTAATTGTTCAAAGTATGGTAATACATTCACTCTGACTGTACAATATTCTGTGTTTGAAAAGGGTTTACATCCCACAATGATGCTACACAACTCATACTTTAGTTTCTGACCTCACGTGAAACTGGCCCAAGTGGTATATTATCCTTCGTATTCAACTGACAATATCTCCCGCTTAGGGTCCATCCAATTGGATGAATAAAAGCGAGGATTTAGCTTAGATCTTGTCTAACAAATAAGTCACAATATCGGGAAAAAATGCCCGTTTATATTTTTTTTTATAATTTTTAGTTTGATTGTATGTTTTTTATTGGGACAGTCTGTATCATGTTTTTTCAGGCCTTTTATAACTTGGTGGGTGTGATCACTTTCAGTGGCCAGAATTCTAGAGGTCATTCTAAGGTCATGCTGGTCATTCAAGGTCAAATCCTCTACACATGGTTGTAATGGTCAGATACCTTGTGAGTGTAGTAAACATTTTATAAGAAAAAAATTCAGTCATTTCCAGTCATGAGGTGTCAAACATCAAGGTCAAATCACTGCATGGCGGTATGATCATCAACTTGGTGGGTGTTGTCACATTAGTCTGAAAATTCTTATGAAGATCATTTTCAAGATCATGTGGGGTCATCCAAGGGTCAATCACTACAATGGTTGAATGGTCATGAAACCTTATATCACCATCTGAATACCAAAAGGTCATTTTAGTCATGCTGGGGGGTTCCACGGGTGTTTTGTAAACTGCTATGGTGGACCTCAGTGGCGTTGAGAACCACTCATTTCACAATTCTCCCTATGATGCTTAAAGGTGTGTATAACTTTTCGTCTTTTTACTACTGCGGCGGGGCCGGGGGACCTTTGTGGTTGGAGAACCGCCTTGTTGCAGAGGTAATATCTCTTGCATGTCCTTACTTATAATCAATTTGTTTCAAAATTGGTGGTCCACCATTTGCTTGAAATTGCCTAAAAATAAAAAAGATGATTTGTATGGGGTCAACCAGCTGTGGCATAGTAACAACTGGACTGATCGATTAAAAAAGCCGGGGAGTTTGTTGGGTAAAAATCTATCACAATTTTAGTAATAGTACTTAATATATAGTTTTTATTTGAATAAAGTGTTAAAAAGGAGAATTAAAAGGTATGTTTTTGCTTGCCATGTACTACGTGCATATCACACGGGGCCGACAGCACTACGTGGTGTGTACACAGGTGTTGATCATGTTACTGACAGCGTAGGGAGTTCGAATAAGAACGAAAAAACACGCTTCTAAGTGGACCTAGTTTCTATCGCCGTTCATCTGCAGTGCCACGCTGCCTTGCAATCAATTCCGCCCACCATATGTGCACTTCCGCGATAGTTTTGTTTTTTTAAATGTCGCAATACTCACGAGTTATCAGAGTGAAAATGTACATCATGTAAGGACAGTCCAACGCACGTCTACACAGATCTAGATCTCGGAAGTACCACATTAATGCAGCTCTGGTGCCCCATGTAGAATATGTCAAACATGCAGTTTAAAAACTTTTTAAATTTGGTTGTTATTTAGGGACACAGGAGGAAAAGCCCCAGAAAGCTGTCTTTTGTCACAGATTTGTAATATGTTGCCTTTTAAGGTAAGTTGTAAATCAGTGTATAGAATGTTGCAATACAATGTTTTTATCTTTTCACTGAAATATCAAACTTCATGTCTAGTATTTTAGGCTTATTCCATGACACTTGGTATGTGATTGACTACTCCAAAGTTTTTGACTTTAACAAATATAAAAAGGTGAATTTTGATAGGGAGTCAACTTGAGACAATTTTTTTGACACGTCATATGTTACGTTTTAGCTCACATTTGGGGGGTGGGGGGGGGGGGGGAGTGAGTGGGGGGGATATTTCCACTTATGACCCCCTAAAAAATCCTGGCCACAGGGCCTGGTATGTTACTTAATTCTGTGGCATAATTTGAAAAATGGAGTCCAATTGCCACAAACCAAACTTGAGATACATGAATATATGCATGGAACCTCCTAGATAATAGGTCAGGGGTCACTTGCAAAGGTTAGAGGTCATCTGAGGTCAAGTTATACATAGGTGTAAGGAAAGGGGTTCATGAAGCAGGTGACACTAGTGGTTGAGAACGCTTGTTTTAAACTAAAGGTGTAGGTACCTCCCTTCGATTTTCCTACAGCTGATTCTTAAATCTGGTTCTTTCAATGGGTTCAAAATAAGTACAAATTTCCATTATGATGTCACTAAGGCAGTAGGAAAATACTGGATATAGGTGGAAATTGTTTTGGTGTGTAAAAGGGAATTGTTGCTTATTCTTACACTGTATAATGGAATTACTGCTAGGCAAACTTTCAAGGTGGTTGTTCTAATTTATGTGTCGATTGGGTCTCTATTTGGCATGTTGGTACTCATTTTGGCAGTGTGCAACAATAAGATTTTTAAGGCAGCAATTTCAGGCATTTCAATTGTGTAAAAGGGCCTCAAGGCAATTACATGTAAATGAATAGGGCCAAGAAAGGCAAAAAATTTAGGGCATCAAGGCAACTGGTAGGGGCACCGAAGGCATTTGCCTTCGGTGCTGCAGGTATTTATTAACATCCATTTTGTTAATAAAAATCAACTGTTGTGGTATTCAGGGGTCGCAAGGCGGGGTTGGTATTGTCTTCCGAGGGGGATGTCGGATGTGGTAATCACACTTCTTGGTGATGAGATTAACGCATGCCACCTAAACCCGGGTCATGGGCATTCTAGAGCCATATGTCATGGTAGGGGAAAGGTACAGCATACCAAGATCAAAGGTCATTGGAGGTTGACTTGTGCAGAGCGTGAAGGGAAAGGTATCTCAAAAGAAGGTGACAATAGCAGTTGAGAACCACCTTGTTTAATGTAAAGGTGCCAATTAACGGGAGATTCGAGACATCCATTGGTCATATAAGTAATGTATTATTAGACGCAAATATATACTCAATACAATTGCAACGCCGGTTGGTGGTTGCAGATGTGGATAAAGAGAAGGTGAAAAAGGTGGTGAGGAAGGAGTGCATGAGAGGAGCCCCTGCTCGTTTCCTTCCCCTCCTTCTTGAAAGTATGGAAGCTGAATGAAGAAGAGACAAGAAAGAAATTTGAGATGAGCGTAGGGGAGCTTGTGGGGACTGATGTGTGCAGATTTGGGGGTGCTTTTTAAAGATAGGGGGTACCAGGCATGTGATGAAGTGTGTGGGAAAACAAAAGGTTAGGAAGATCAGGAGACACAGGGTGGTGGGATGATGAGGTGAGGGAGGCGGCGATAGCGAGAAGAAGGATCGCATTTAAGAATATGAGAAAAAATGGTACGGAGGGGAGAATAAGGCAAGCTATAAGAGGCTGAAAAAGCAAGGCAAAGAAGTGGTAGTGGTTGCGAAGGCTATGAAGGAGGAGGAAGAGAAGGGGTGAGTGAGTTGAGAGAGAATCCACACAAGGTATATAAGATAGTGAAGGCACTGAAAAAGGAGGAAGAGAATGGAAGAGATGTTGAAGGGGGAGATTGTATGCGAGGAAGTGATGGAAAGTAGAATTTCAGTGAGAAAGATAGAGGCAGAGTCTTGGAAAGAGCATATGGAGAGACTCATGAATGAGGAGAAGGGATGGGATCAGAGGTAGAGGCTGATGTGGTGAAGGCAGTTAAGAGGGTCAGTCGGGGATAGAAGTGGTGAAGGCAATAAGAGAAATGAAAAAGGAAAGGCGGGTTGGACCCTCAGAGGTGAGTGCTGAGATGATAAGTGCGAGTGGAGATATAGGGATTGGTGTGATGATGGAGTGTGTCAGAGAGTGGTGGATGGGGGAGGGAGCGGTGGAGTGGGCATGAGTGTGGTATTCAATTTTGACAAGGGAAAGGGATTCTGTGGTTTTTTTTCTTTTTTGCAATGAGTTGTGGTGCCGATCTAGGGGTGTGATGATGTGTTGGTGTTTTGTTGCTATGATTGAATTGAAGGGTTAGGAGCATGCAATGAGGATTGTGGAGAGGGTTCTGGAGAATAGGAGTTGGAAGATAGTGGAAGTGGCTGAGATGCAATTTGGGTTTATGACAGGGAAGGGAACGATTAGATGCAGTGTTATTTTAAGGAGGTTGCAAGAGGAAGACCAAGCTAAAGGAAGGAGCTGTATATTGTGTTTTGTTTGAGAATTGGAGAAGGGCGTTGATATGGTACTAGAAAGTGATGGATGTGGTCGATGATGAAGAGAGAGATACCAGAAAGTAGTGGTTAGAGCAGTGATGAGTTTTGTATGAAGGAGCCAAAACGAAAGTTAGAGTGGCGGTCTGCATTTGGTTTGGAAGAGGCGGTGGACCGGTTGGCGAAGGCGAATGTGTACGTTGGTATGGCATGTGTTGAAGGATATGAGGAATGGTTTAAAAAGGGCTTGTGAGTTCGAGTGAGAGGTTTGAGGAGGAGGGGACGTCCAAAGAAAGAATGGAAGAAAAACAAGTGGAGCAGGAGAGTAGGAGGGTTGGGTTGAGGATTGGAGGAGGAATTGAATCGGAGTTGAAAGGGAAGGAAGGAGTCAGGGCGGTTGCTGCAAATGTGAGTGAAATTCTGGCCACCCCCGTTGACTGTGGAAAACCGGATTTAAAAAACTTTGGTTTAGTAGTAGTAAATATATCTGACCTGGTATTTGGCTACAGAAATGTCTTAAAAGCAGGTGCGTAGCCAGCCCATGTGGTCGAGGGGGCAAATTTCCTTGGTAGGTGCAACAAATGTCCGATCACAAGCAAAATTTCCCAGTTGCAGGGCAAAAGAATCCGGAAAAAGGGGCTGGTTTAACATGAATATCCATGTTTTATTTCCCGATTCTCCAGATTTTTTCAGAGGAGGCACTCTGCCCCCCTTTTTTTGCCCCACCTGGCTATGCCCATGCTTAAAAGTGAAATCAAAGGTGATTTTGATTGCCTTGTTCCTTATACTACCATGGGGCTGAATTTCCTATTTGGTCCAATATGAAATCAGAAATTTTGCAAGTTTGTACCAAAGAATTAGTTCTCAGCTTCTCCCTTCAGATGAGGGATGGTAGGATTTTTATGATTCAAGGCTTTTAGATCAGTGCCAAAAATCAGGGATTTGAAATTTTTAAGAGGGCTCCTGATATGTGAATTCTCTTTTTGCACCTTAAAGTTATAGGCCTTTCGTTATGGAAGAACAGAGGATACCCTAGTTTCCTCTGAATGTTGTACCCAGAGGAAGGGTGTAAAAGATGCAACAGTTTCCCGGAATCAAATGGCTGCGAAGCGGCCATTGCGGGATGTGGGGATGTGCCCCCCTCAGAAGTTGGAGGATTTTTGCCAAAATCAGAGAGTCAATCGGCGCCTATTTTTGGCAACATATTTTTACACTTTTTATGAGGTATCAAGAAGCTTAACATTTTTCTGGTTAGAGACCACAAAAGTACCGTAGTTTTATTCCAGAATTCCAGTAAAATTGCTCACGAGAATTAGACTAACTTACCCATTTACCGCATGAACAATACATTTAATAAAAGTAATACATAGACCATAGTAACATATTCCATTTCAAAATCCAAACAACACTGTCAGCAGTTCGCCCAAGTTACTTTACCCGCGCATGGGTGTTAATAATTTACCCGACCCTTGTTGCTGAATCAGGAAGGGAATGATGAGCGCGGCTGATAACCCGTGTAGAATGATTGCTTCTGTGGCTGGCTATACGGAAGTCGGGATTGGAGCGCTGACGAAAGGAAAAAAAAAACCTGCGAGATACGGTCCCTGTGTTGCGTCTGTCGGTAGTGGCTACTGTAATGTATGTACGGGAAAGCCGCCTTATCCGATGCGATTGGAAGAAGGGACGTGTTGATGTAAAAATGGAAGGGGGTTCCAACTCGCTTGAACGATTAGCATCAACACATAATTGACTCCTTTACCCGCCAGGCGTTCATGCTTGATCACTGCGTATGGCAATTAAACAAAAGGGACAAGTACAAGTAGGATTTCCAAGTTGAATTTACAATGTTGTGTTTGTACTTATAAGTTATAAAATTTTTTTGTAAATTAAATTCAAGTTATAGTGAATGAGCCTTGGGATTCCCGCGAGGAGTCTAGTTTCCCGGGAATGAGATTACCAATTACCCCTTTTCCCCTGTGGAATCAGGGTAAAGAATAAATAAAGAAATCCAAATATATGATCAAAATAAAACCTTTGTAATACATGTCATTTTTTTCAGTACTATGTGGAAGTTATATACGTTACACGCAGCTGGAATCATTGGATGGCATCATACAGAAGAGTCTACAAAATCAACAAAATCAGTTCGTATAGTGCATTTGTGGCAGCAGGTATGAGCCTGGTTGCCAATTTTCAGGTGAGTTGAATAGATATGTACGTGCATTAGGGGCATTGAGGGCACATATGCAGCCATTTTTGTCTACACTACTCAAAAGTGATCCCACAAAAATTCTGTTCATAACACTTAAAGGGACCTAATGGCATTGAAAAAAATTGACTGACATAATGAAAAGGACCTTACATGAAATCATTCCAAATTCTGTAAAGAACGTACAGTTCTGTCATTCTGTAAAAACAGTAAAACAGGAAGAGTGCCGGGGGGGGGGGGGGGGCAGTTGTGGCAAATTTCTGAAAAGAAAAGCAAGTTGTTCATCCCGACCAGAATTTACAATGTATCCAGCATGTTTTGCGACACAAATTCAAAAGCATTCGGACTGGATAAGGCATTGTACTTTAGGCTTGTAGTAAGATATGATCTGGCAAGTGAAAGAGGATTAGCCGGGCTTAGCAACATATAAATAGACGGTTGTGCCTGTGTGTCATCAACGTAATGCTGAACTTTGTTCACCGGATCCAAATCAGAACCGTGTTATTGCACACCATGCTATTGGTATACAAAAACAAAATTATTCCCAAGGTTGCACACAACATTAAATTGAATTGGATGCATTACCCCCGTATAGGACACTGTGTGATTCCTTTGTTCCTAGCCAATCGATAAAAACAGGCACAACCTCTATCGATGGTATATGGAGCTGATGACAACATGGTTTTTAGTTTGGTAAATGCTGCAGTATGTCAGCATCCTTGTCCAGAAATTGCCACAAGCCTCCTCGTTGAAGTGATCTCAGTAAGGTCTTTTTCATTATGTCAATTTGTTTTCATGCCATTATGTCCTATTAAAACATCTCCAGAACCGTACTAGGCAAGTCCCGGGCGTCTCACACCAAGAATGTTAGCAGAACAAGGATTGACTTGTTGTGACATGCTGCCAGTACTATTTTGTGGGCAGACCAGAAGATATTGCATTAGTTTAATTGAAAAACAACTAAAGGCGAGACAATTATGTCTAGAAATCAAGGGCAGGTTCCGGCCAGAATTGCCTATATTTCCCTAGCTGTTAGCAATGTTCAGCTTCACTGCACTATATCAAATACCCCCTGAATCGAATTCTGAGATAGAATTAGCCCAAAGTCTGGGAAAAGGGTAAAAAACCTGACTTTTACAATTGATCTTAGCATCACAATTTTATGTGGTATTTTTCATTTTACTGAAGTAAAGTCGACGGTCGGCAACCTCCCCAAATCACCTGTGCCGGGGGGATCGGTGGGAGCAAGTGCTGAAGTAATGGGTTTTGCTGACCACCACCAACCAGGGTAGTATATCCCGGGAAGGTACGGTATATAGAATTCATTCAAAACACCCTTTGGGATGAGATGAAATCAAAATGGTTATGGTTAAATGCCTTTTTGAATGTGGAATGTTGGTCATATAGTTGAATTTTTCTTATTTTTAATGAGTATTCTGCGTTCTATTTGTATTTCCAAATAAACATAGTGGCCGTGTTACTATATAGAGTTCACTCCAAATTATGAGCAGCAAACAACAGCTTACAGAGAGCCGGGTTTTCCTGTTTGTTCAGTATAACGAAAATATTGGTCACTGCATGTGATGGCACAATGCAGGTACTGTGTTAGTGCGCCCCATTTTTTAAGCGGATTGGTAATGTGCTGTCATTTCTGTCTGTTAACCCTCTAAGGTCTGTCATCTTTGTCATAATTTCTCTATCATTATTTACAGGAAATACTTCAATCAAAGCTCTGCATTTTCTTGGTGCCTCCTATCTTTGTGACGGGCTGCCGCAGACGTGCTTTCATACTACATATCCTTCAGGTGAGCCCAGAAACACAACAGCAGAAACGTGTGTGTAATACGTCTTGGAGTAACCATAGTGACGGTAGTTGCACTGCTTATGTGTATCTTTTTGGAAAAAAAAGTTAACGTATAATGTGACCTCATGCTCAGGTTAGGGGGCTATGAATTCCGATACCCTACAATTGATAGAGTATATGGCTCCCTTATGGGAACCAAATTTTAGTTGGTATTTGTCTTGAAGTTCAAAGTCATTTATTCTCGCCTCATCTTCCGTGAATGTACAATGATAAGAAAATTCAATTACACACAAGTGGTCCCCGGGGTTTCGTGATCACCTGGGATTTTTTAAAGCCTACTTGTTGAAACACTGCTGTTGTTGATCACAACCCGGATTGTGGGACGCGTATCCGCTAACACCCATAGAACTAGATCTGGCCTGGCCCAGCCTACACCCCACCACCCGTTTGACGTACGACCCCGGCCTATGAGAATAAAGGCGGGCCAGATACAACAGACATTTGCAGACCGATAGACAGTACGCATGGCCTATTATAATGTAGTTATAAATATACAGTTGGAAAAAGATCTCGGTCTGTTTTCCTATCGGATTGTGCCAAGTCCATAATTTTTAAAATTTTGAAATATCTGCACTATGACACCATGCAACAGGGGCGAATCCCCGGACATTCTCCTATTCACTTTTAAAATTAGACTAAATTTTGTTCCCCACTTGGCTTCAAAATTCTGAAGGGGGGGATTAGTGCCGATGCCCTATATTTTTTAAAAGCACCAGAGCACCAAACAAAACAAAAAACTACAACAACAAAACACCCAAAACCCCCCACCCCCACCACCCCCCACCCCCCCCCCCCCCCCCCCCCCCCCCCCCCCCCCCCCCCCGCCGCTCAGAGTGAAACAAAGGTTACAAATTGTGGTCGGCAATGGCCACACCAACCATCCCCCCCAAAGGTCATTTCCTAAATATAAGGGCGTGGGCGGCAAAAGGCAATGTTTCTACATCTACAAAGCGACCGGCGCCTTTGACCTCTGCACAAATTGAGGGGGGCGCGAACCACCTAATCCGCACCCTATGATTCATTGATCCTGACCCGCATTGTGTATTCCACACATATTCATATTACCGTATATTGTCTTGTCTTGTTGAAATACTGCCCAACACCCCTTTTGGGGGTCAACGGGCATTTGTGGTTACATTGTGCGCATGCGCCTTGTGATATTAATTGAAGTATTCTGTGACAGCAGATTTGAAGCCAAGCTTATCTTGGATGGTAGTGATAGAGTTGGTAGAGAATTAGAGAATTCCAGTCGATAATAGGTCGAGGTATAAATGACAAATTTGAACAGTTTTATTTGTGCTGCGAAATCCAAAAAAAGCTGTTTAGATGCGACTGAGGTTGTGTCTTAAATTGTTCGAAAATGGAGGCATCTACTGAAGTCTAGATTCAATTGAAGGGTGTTAATTGACTCATCTGGAATAACTCAGTATTGGCGTTATTGCCGATTATTAGAAAAAAGTGTGCCTTTTAAGGTCTTCCTAACTCGTAGTACGCTTTGTGAGGACAACTGCATGTTAGCAAATCAGATCTTTTTCAAATTGGAAAAGATTTCAATGTTAGGGAAAGTGCAGGTGCATATGTATGTGTCACTATATCTCCCTGCCTCTTTTGCATAAGTGATGTTGCTAATATACTACTAGTAATTCTGAATGTCTTATTGATTATATGTAATTGTCACCTCCTGTTGAAAGATACTCATTTCTGCATCATCTCAATTAGAAACAGATTATCAATGCGACTGAGATGAGAATGTGACTGACCTAAAACAACGTGTTTCCAGATATGCACGATGGCATGCTCTTTTTTGAAAGAAATATATAAAATATTTGCTGTTTTATTGCAAATTTCATAAAGCTACTGCCTTATAACCTTTTTGATATTAGTTCTTTAATTTGTTTCTTCTTTCACATATACTTTGATGAAGTTCAACCAGAATCGGTCAAAACCATGTCTTGGTGGATATCTGCAAAAGTCATTCTTGGTGTGACATCAAAGGTCATATTTACTCTCTACCAGAATGCAGAGTTATTTACGTGTCTGTACGATGCGTGACGTGGGTCAACAGGAAGTGAGTGCTGATAGTTGTAGAGTAGGCAGCCTTCCCATTGGTAATCGATACATAACTCTTTTAATCAGTTCATCTGATCCTAATGTTCTGCAAGGTGAGCCTTAATGCTAACCTCCACAATATTTCTGTCTTGTTTCAGTCTAACAACTTAACATAAAAAAAAACTAAACTGATGCTGTTTGCACTAAGCATACTCTAAGCAATTTTAAAAAACATAACACTTGAGATGATAAGAAGACAATTGAAGAGTTGAAAAACAAATAAAGTAAAAAAAAACCTCAACACAACAAAAAAACAAAACGATTAAAAAATTAAATTATTTATCTTCTAATATATTCCAAGTGCATAGGGGTTATTTATAGAGTGAACACTATCTTCCCAGTAAGACGTCAATATGATGTCAAGCCTGTCTTCCAATATTTTGACTACTGCAGTTCTGTTGGTTAATGAGGGTTGTAGTAGTACTGATATGCAGATCCTACAAAACATACTGTAAAAGTGGAAAATTTGTTCGTTTGTCTACATGAATTTTCGCGCTTTCGCGCACTTCTGAGCTAGAGCGAAATTAAAAACTCGCGAAAATGTTTTTTTGTGTGTAGGTCTAGGTGGATAGATGAAAGAGCGCATTAAACACAAGCAAAAAATGTTAAAAAATTACAGAAACGCAAAAAAAAATTACACCGCGCGAAAATTATAACCTGTTTACAGTAGACTTGATCGTATCTACTTTCTGCACGATATGAGAACTTCAGTGGACAGAAGTTTTGAAAGAGCCGGGACTGGGTTAGACTTCACCTGTAGATGGAACACACAATTAACTTTAACTTTCAAATGTGATCGGCCATGGGTCCAACTTATATTCGTCAAAGTGTTGGGTTTTCACTCAATCTACTCATTCAAAATGCAATTAGAAGTCAATATCATAATAGTTTGGTTTGTTCCAACTTGGAAAACAACTTCTGGAAAAAAAAAACCTTACCCGTATGAGCCACAACGTCATGGAACAAGCTTCTCCTGTTCTTCGTACCAGGTTTAATTCCATGAGTTTAAATGAATTTGAAAACGTGCTATTGCTTTGTAATTGTTACTTTATAAACTATCATGCCTTGTGCATAATTTGGTTCATTTTTTTATGTAATAGTAATTTAACCTGATTGTGTACATATTTCCTCTGTGTAGATAAGTTAATCAGGGATCTCCTGGGAGATCAGTACTTTGTATTGAAGAATTTCCTGAATAATAAAGAATAAATAAATAAATTACATCGAAATGGGCACCCATTAGGACTCCACCCCTTTTATTGAAGAATTAAGGTGCCACATGTCGCCCCCCACCATATGAACAATTCGGGCAGCAACTCAGCATCACTAGGGTCTCAATGCTGCTGCTGTTTCAACATTGATGGATTGGGGACACAAATAGTCAAAAGTGTATGTGGGCTGAGGCTGTTGTAAAAGATTATCTTCTTGTGAGTCAAAGGTAATCTAGGGGTCACAGATCAAAAAAAGGTACTTTTCCCAAAAATTGATAGATTATCATAACTTGGTCATGTGACTTAAAGGGCATTTTGTAATCTTAGTCCTTTGGGGTTAGGTTCACTAGAATCAAGAAAGTTATTTCAAAAATGTCACTTGATTCTGATGGTGTGTTTGATGTGTTCTATCCTAGTGCCCATAGGAACATGTGTTGTAACGAAGTACACATCAGAAATTTTAACAAGTAGATCAAAAATCTGCAAACTTTTTAAAGTCCGATTTAGGACACTACTTTCCTATTAGACCAACGGTGCAGATGATATTGAAAACTTTGAGATAAGTCTGGGGACAAGGACTGTGGATCACGAAATGACCTTTAAGCATGACAAAAAGCTCGTTACTGTTGCACAAAAGTTTTGACTTAGGTCGAGTTGAGCCATTTGTGGGGTCACATGGTCAACGCCAAAGGTGTTAATCTTCAAACAACCTCAAATAAAAAATTAACAGTTGTCAAATAGTTGGCCTTGACACAAATACAAAAGTGTCCCACGGGAAACCGCTTTGTCGGAACGTTGGTTTTTTTTTTTAAAGGATCAAAGTAAGAAAAAAACAAATATACTTCAAATGTAAAATGACAAAATTGTGTCACTCAGCGGTTCAAAGACCAATTTAAACAAAATGGGTGTGGTTTTCTGAGACAAACTTTTTTTTTTCTTGGCCTAAACAACTGTACCAGGAAATGATGACTGTTGCGTTAGTTTGCCAAACCTGTGAACATGACAGTGTTTGCATGCAATGCATTAACTTAAATTCTTTGGTTTATTAGTACACACAGATTCATTTGTTAAGCTGACAAGGATAGTTCCAGAAAGTGCCCCATTTTTTTTTTCAAACACTGTTTTTTGCTATATTTGAAATACTGCAAATGTATTAGACATACCTGTAATAAGATGATGTTTTAGTATTTTTCTGTCGGGCAACCACAGAAGGAAAATATTCAAAGCATGTTTTTTTAGGAGCGATGACGATAGCAGGGCAAATTCCCAACAGGTTTGCGGTTTTCTTTTGTACTTTGTTTGTCCAATAAAATTTAAAATCCTCCAACGTTCCAGTAGGTGGTCTACAACGATACAGTGCAAATTTGATAGACAATTGTGATCCTAAAAATCATCTCTGTCACTTTAACATAATATCGCACCATGCATGTTAATTCAGTGGTGACTGAGGACATTGATGTCACTGCTTTCGTATTAAAAAGTGTGATGGGTAAGAGTAAGTATTGGCAGTGCACCATATTGCAACAAAAAAATGTGAAAATTGTGTTAATAGCATTTAACATTAATTTTGGAATTTTAGGTTTTTCAAAATTTTAGATTTTTTGCAAAGTTCAGTTGTGTTGGTATGTCTAGAAAACTGTTCCTGCGAGTGGTAATGCTCAAAATAGGCGTAATGTGTTATAAAATTGGCCATTTTGTAATTAGAATTGGGAATCCTTGATTGTAATTTAATCATGGTCGAGTGGTGGCAAGCACATTATGTCTTTCCAGAGTGAAAATTAGCCGAAAAATCCTGGGACACCTAATGAAAGTTGACCTCTATCTTGACCGCCTGAAAAGAACAACTAATGGAGGAGCGTAAACACGTACATGGCGCAATTTCCAGCTATTTCGTATTGGAATGCCGTTTCCAACAGCCTTTGATTATCGGAGATCTCCGAATTAATTATTCTAACTACAGAATTACTTATTTTGCGACACAGAGAGAATGTTGAGCACTAGAATCACAGGTATTGTTTACTAGCCAATTACCAGTACAAACTGTGCAAAATCCGGAAAAAAAATAGCCCAAACAAGTTTTTGGTGACTTGGTTTTAGAGTTGATTTTAGGTAAGTTTTTGGGGTCGCTTATTTCAAAAATAGCATTAGTTTGCTTAACCTCAAATCACTCTATGGTATACCCCCACTTCGGTGTGAGAGGGGTGTATTACCAGAGTCCAGAAAGGTACCTAAAACATGAACTAAATTCAAAGTCAAAAGGTAAATGATAAATATTGCTATAATTACTATATAAAGGCACTACAACAGATTAAGTCTCTTATTTGGCAAGAAGACTTGTTTAGCACTGTTCATTTTTACTGTTAAATGTGTGTTTCCTGTACTAGTTGGCCAAAAATGCAGGTAGAAATTGATCGTATGTGTGGTGATTTTTTTAGAGAAAATTCAGTTATCCTCTACTTTTGCCACAAAAACTGAATTCGCCAAATTTTGAGGGACCCTGATTATGATTTATAAAAAGCAAGTTGCTGAAATGGTGGTACTTATTTGGTATCCACTGGATAGAGGGTAGACCCATAGCGATACCTTGATACCAAAATCAAACCAAGTTCATAGGGAGTTCGGTATGGCAAATTTGGAGAAATGCACAACACTCCCACGGTTAGACTTATGTTACAAAATAGCCTGCTATGACAAGGGTTACCATCTGACGTTTTATTCATCAAATTCCAATAAATATGCACTTATTTTATAGAGAATAAAAAAATAACTCACCTCCTTGTCCTACACTAATTTTTTGCGCATGAACAAGTAGGGTTCTATCATAGTGTTCCCTGAGGTTTAACCATATGAAATAGAAACCAAAGCATTTTTGAAATCAGTGATCCCAAATTAGTTAAAACCACTTAAAATCTAGTCACCAGAAAAAAGTTTAATTTTGTAGGCCAGTGTTATATTCCAAATCTCTGAGACAGCATCAAATATAGATTGGTATTATGGAAATTGGACCTACAACTCTAGAGAGGGACTCATGCAGGGGGTAGAATAACATTCTGGCGGGGCTCGCATTCCTATAATTGTTTCTTTTGCAAATAATACATATCATTATGACTTACCTACATGTAAGTCGACTATTTACACATGCTCTTCACAAGAGCTTGTGTGGTCCTGTAAAAACTAGTTAAGTGCGTTCAAGAATGACCCGATTGAGAAAACATCTCAACTTTATGAAGGTACTTAAAGCTTCCATTTGATGTTTCGAATTCCATTTCACCGATTAACGGTAGTTAATTACTTCATCCAACATATAATATGTTTGATATAAAGCAATTGTTGTCTCTTAAACCAAACCTTTTCAAAACATCTTTCGAGATGTTGATCAGGTAAATATTCCTTGCTCTTTCCTCTCTTCTCTACTCTTCCCTTTCTCTTTTCCCTCTCTCTTCTCTCCTCACCCCCCTTTCCTCTCGGCTCCCTCTCCCTCTTCTCTTTCTCTTCCTCCACCCCTCTCTCCTCTTCCATGTCTTCTAATTTCTTCTCTTCCTCTCCCTTGTCTTCTCTCCCTCGCACCTTTTTTCCCTTTTTCCTTTTCCTTCGTTTACTCTGCGGGCCTCTCCTCTCTCTCCTCTCTTCTCTCCTCTCCCATCTCTCTCCTTCTCTTAATTCTCTCCTCTTCATTCCTCTCTCTCCTTCTCTCACTCTCCCCACACCCTATTTCTCGTCTCACTCTCTTGTCTCTCCAGCATTCCAAAATCAATCCTACAGGAACATTTGTTTTATAAGTTAAATTAGCATATAAGGGCGATAATTTTATCCAGTAGTCCAGTTCCATTCACAGTGTTGGGAAGTATGAATATTGGCACATGTATGAATACATGTTCGTTGAACAGGTCAAGTTTTGGTTTGGGTAGGGACGTGCCCTCTGGAGTCTGGAAGTAGGACCCCAAATGCTCTATAATACCATTTTTGCCAAAAAAAGGAACCCTAGCTATTCCAGAGATGCAAAGCTTGGGCCAAATTTAACACAATTTCCCATTTTTTGTCCTAAAAAATTTTTACGCATTTTAAGCAAATTTTTGAAAAATTGGGCTACCCATTAAATAGAAATGGGTGTAGGCCCACTGTAACCTTGGTTATTTCTGAAATGTACACCTGGAATTTCCAAGATAAAAAAATGTTCACCATATCTGTCTGGAACTGAATTAAGGGGAGGTGGTCTGTTGTAGTTCAAGTTGTCACTTCTTAGTGATTGCGACATTCGTCGGGGACATATTTGCACGATAGCGTACATGTAAATACGGGTACGCTTGATCCATTATTAAAGGTGTAACGCAAGATTTTTTGATGCACCCAGATATTGTGTCTAATAGTGAATTTCATTGATTATGACACTCATAGATCTCTTACCTTTGTTATTTGGCTGCGGAAATGTCTTAAAAGAGAGAAAAAAAGTGCTTTGGGGATTGCTTATATTCAATATAATCATAGGCTGAATTTCGTATTTGCTTCCTAGACGAAATATTTTAAAAAAATAATTATCACAATTTTGTATTTATTTGAATTTCAGATTTTAACTTCACTCTTTCATATGGGGATATGTTTTGATGGAAGCTTTACATCATGCGCAAAAATCAGAATTTTTCCACATTTTTTAGGGACACCGGTTATTTGAAATCTCGCCTCGTTTCCACCTTTAAAGAGACCATTCGCAATTTCCAGCAAAATACAATTCCTTAATTAGCTGAATGTAAACCACCTAGAAGGTCCTGTTTAAGCTAAAGTCATGTCATTTCAAGCTCAACCTTTTCCCCTTTTTCAGCCAAACGATCTTCATTTTCATAGTTAAATTTAACATATCAACCGGTAAATTGAGATCAATAATCTGTAGGTAATATAACATAAATAACAATGGCATGGACTCCAGGGTGTCCAACTTTTTGATAGATTGGCCCATTGGTTTGAATCCACACCTATTGCGGGCCGCAATCAAGTAATCGGGGTGGGGGGGGGTTGTTTATGACATGCTTACAAGAGTCTGGAAGTAGGAGCCCATGTCTACACCATTTATTTTTGCTGAAAGGGGACCCCCATATCTCCACCATAGATGCAGATTTTGGGCCAAATTTAATCCACATTTCCATTTTTCCGAGAAATGTTGACTTTTTTAGCAAGTTTGTAAACATATTGGTTTCAGTTTGAGGAAATTGGACTAATTTTCCCAAAAAATTTCAGACAATTTTGGTTTCAGATTGATGAAATTGGACTATTCCAGCAATGTTTTTAAAAGTTCGGTTTCAGATTGAGGAATTGAACTAATTCAAATTACATTTTTATTATCAAATCTATTATTTCAGATATTTATACATTTTATTTTTTCTGCTAATTCTGGGAAGTACCTTGCGCAGGCTTGCGGGCCACATGTGAGCTCTTAGTGGGCTGCAAATGGCCTGTGGGCCACAGGTTGGACACCCCTGGACTAGTGTAAAGGGTTTACGGGGACATAACTCTGATGCAAATTTTCTAGCGTTTCAGTTGCGCAGCCAAAGCTATTTGAATAAAACCACTTTGGAGTGGTTTTATTTCACAATTACTTGAATCACACACAAAGAAACTGTTTTAGGCTTATTTATTTCAGGTGAGGATTAACACATCAATACAAACGCCTCAGTTTGGACAAAAACTGAGGGCACCCTTTATGCAGGATGTGCCAGTGTCCCTTTGAATGCACTTCAACCAAACAAAAAGCTCAACAACCGAAGGGAGGGGGGTTGGGGACATAACCGTAACAGGCCCATAACCGGGGATGGAAGGCAGGGGTGGGGGAGCAGGGAGGGAGGTGGGCAGATGGCCCCAATTAAAAAAACTAAAAAGAGCTTTAAAGGCCCAAAAATAGATTTTGCAAGCAGAGCAAGCAAACAATTAGGGTTTATTTTGCTCTTTTTGGCCCCAAAAATGATTAAAAAGAGTCCATTTTTACCAAATTCAAATTTGTGGAAAAAGTCCCCTTTTAAAAAAATGTGCCCCCCCTAAAAAATCCTGGTTATCGGCCTGCTTATAAAGCCATTATGTGAAATGTATTATTTTTGCTTTGAAATTATATTGTGTACAAGAACCTTGATATCAAATGATTCCTTAACTGTAGTTCCATCAGCTGGTATATTTGGTATTTTAGCGAGCCAACAATGGGACCCTCCTGATGATGGCGAGAAACACGACAAATTCCACTGGAAACCAGAAGATGGGGTAAGTATTAAATCAGGCCTAAACTAGACCATCAGTGATAGTAAAAACTTAAAATGTTAAAGCAATAACAGCACATTTTGAAGAGCGCACCCAATTTTCAAAATTTGATATTTTTGCACAGTTGTGTTGGTAATTGTCTAGGAAACTACACCTGCGAACGAGAATGCTCAAAAATGCATATTTATCATAAAATAAGCGATTTTGTAATTAGAATTGGGATCCCAGATTGTACTTAACGGCAGAGCTGGAAATGCTAAGTTTATGTCCGTTCATGATGAAATAGTGCCACCTCAAGAAAATGGCCTCTAACTTGACTTGCCTGAACCAATAAAACAACTAATGGATGAGCGTAGACACGTACATGGCACCATTTCCCAGCTATTTCATTGTGAAGGCCATTTCCAGCAGCCGTTAAATTTTATTATCAGAGATCTCCGATATTAATTATTCTAATTACGAAATTCCTTCGTTTGCGACACAGACATTTTCAAGCTTAACCATTCACAGGTATAGTTTACTAGCCAGTTTCCAATTCAACTGTGGAAAAATCTTATTTTTTTTTAAAAATTGGGGGCATTCTTCAAAAAAAGTGTTTTTATTGCTTTAATATTTTTTTTGTAAATATTGATATGATTTGACTTTGGACCATTTTCCTGGATAGCCCAAAGAAGGCCTCTACATGTACATGAAGCTTAATTTTTCCATTGGAATCCGTAATAACTCCTACACCAATTGACGGCCAGGGTCTACAGGCTGTCTCAGAGATTTTAAAATATAATTTTTCTGTGTATTTATTAAAAATAGTCAACTACAACTAAAGGTAATCACTGAAAATGCTCAATTCCAAAGTTTGAGATGAATCAAATTTTTTTGTTTCGATGTATAACAGCACCATAGGGTATAACAAAAATTCTGGATCTAGAATTTATTACAAAGTTGTGATATTCTATATGAAGGATATCAATTGGAGCTAAGCTATTTCACACAGTGAATAGTATGTTGGCAAACATTATGTATATATATATGCAAAAAGACATTTACTAGAAAATTGAGGGCACCATTCTCAGGAAATCTCCAAGTCGGCATTTAACACCTACCTTAAACCGACTGCAATTTACATGTACATGTATTAATCCCTATACATGGGATATTATGCACCATGATCTGTACAGTTTGACCGCAAACACATATAGTATGCTGTTTATACTCTACTGGTGTGCAGGATTTCCGCTTAGTAGGATTTTTGAGTCCATATGACTTACAGTGAACACAATAAATTTCCAATAAATGGGAGTCCACATAGGCACCATAGTCTTAGCAGTGCTTAAAATCATGTTTCTAATCTGTCCAAATCCAAAATTACAGAAAAATATTCCACTGGAGCATATAATTTGGAACATCAGGAAACTTTGTGGTCAAATAGACTTTGTTAAAATCCTGAGTGAAAACCCAGCTGGTGTGTACCACAATCAGCTGTTTTGTGTACATATGAGTCACCATCACTGCCTGCCAATTTGCTGGAGACAGTATGGCATATTTCTCAAGTACTTCATGCCAGATTTAAACTATCATTATGATTTTTCTTACATTGAAGTAGTTTAATAGAATTGTACACACTTTCCCCGATTTTTTTCTACTTTTGTCCCTGATTTATATGTTAATATAATAAAATTCTACATTTTTTGATCCTCTCATATTATCTCTAATTATTCCTTTAATAGATAATTTATAAATATTAAAATATTAAAGGCACGCTGGAGACTTCTTGTACTTCACACTAGTTGAATTGTGTTTTGCGTTTGAATAATGCAGTTGGGTTATTAATAAACCATAGGCTGGTATTCTGAAAGGGAGACTAACTTTAGACCAGGGTTTAAACCAGGGTTAATCCTACATGTGTGGACCTTTTTTCTCCTTCCAACATACTCTAAAATGTGCTGTAACGGGTGGGGAAATTCCTCATGGATAGGCCATTCCGGCCCATCCATGAGGAACTTTCTCACCCATTACATTTAACTTTCACAGTATATTGAACGAAAAAAGGTCCACTCTTGTAGGACTAACCCTGGTTTAAACCCCAGTCTAAAGTTAGACTCCTTTTCAGAATACCAGCCTATGTCAACAAAGGTGTAAAATATCTCCTGACTTGCCAAATTGAAAAAAAAAATGCCAATAATCTTATGAATTTGCACTGGGGACTGCAAGTCACTGGCAAGTTGGAAGGTCATTGTCCTAATTGTCACAAATAGCTGTCCACCTTGAACTGGAACTGAATTGATGTTTATACATTAGTTGGGAGAAGTGTTATTTGCAGATAACATTCAAAAGGTATTTGAATACCAGATCTCTTTCAACAGTGTATTCAATGGGATTACTAGCACTTATATAAATGTAACTTATTCAAGGCATGGAGATATAACAAGTTTGTATTTGAACAGATAACTATCTAGAATATTAATTAGTTTTCATATGGATACTACAGTTAAAGTACTTTATTAAGCTCTTGACACTTTGTTGAATGTTTTTTTCATATGATGAATTAATTTAGTTTTTTATACAGTCGTGTTGAGAGCTACTTATTACAGTGGTCTTTTGCACACTTTAAAGCAACAGTTTTTTTTGTTCGTATAATTGTGAGTGTAGCATCATTTCAACAATTTATTAGTACTTTTCTGCAGAGCCATCCTTAGAGGGGGATGTGGGAGATGTGACACCACCAGAATTTGTCGGCAAAATTTCTTTTCGTAGCCAAATTCGTACACTTGTCGGCAAAATCAGTATTAATGTAAAAAGATATAGCTGGAATTTTTAACTGAAGTTAATGACTTTGTTGCATAATTTTTCAGAAGATACCCAGATAACATGGCAACGTTGGTCCTGCGAAACGTAGTCATGAACGTTGGGCCAATGTTAAGAAATGACATTGAATCAATGTCATTTTAGCCAGTGGGCCAACCTCGTTTCAACGTATTTGGTGTGACGTTGGTGTATTGTTTGTCCAACGCCCAATGCTGGCTTTAGCCAACAAATAAAGGTGATGATTTCTAAATGTTGACTCAACATGTAAAAATCAGAATTTGAGAGTGCTGTTTGTTTGCTTATTAAAGAAATCACTGATAGTGGTTTGAATGCTGATTTTTTAAAATTTATAACCCAGAATTAGATTTGAAAAAGAACTTGACTACAAGAATTTTGAATTGCTGAAGTCATATGTTCACTTGTATGACAAGAAAAAAAAATGGATTGTGTGTGCGCTAATTTAAACTATTAAACTCCATTTGTATGCAGGTGTATAGCAATGGCAACATTTTTTTCCATTCATCATTTCTGCTAAGGTTAATTTAGTCCTTTCTGTGACAGTAAATAGATTGAAAACAATTAAAATTGATTAAAAGTGAACGATAATTCAACTGAGCCCAAGAATGCATAAGAGGTTTATAAACAGGTATATTACAGAAAAAAGGATGATTATTTATTAATCTTTCGCTAATGGAGTTGTAAAGATTCTTTTCTCACTTCAATGAATTTAACAAAGTTTTAGCTCATTTGCATATTTCTAAAGTATGATTAATCTACTCCTATTACATTTAGAGGGATAGAGACCGATTTAAAGGAGAACCCGTACAACAAATAATATTATAAAAATATACTCGATAAATAATTATTGACCACATTTCGAGTGGTTTCATTGAAAAATGGAATTATATTAACTAAAACAATAAATTAAAACCAGCCAGTCTGACCATGTGCTATTTAAAATTCGCGCTGGTGTATAACATGTTATGCGATACGGTCGGCACATTTGCGTCATGCATGGCATAGAAAATACACATTATGAAAGCGTCACATGTGAAGGTGTATGTGCCTTCTGTATCGCTTAACACATATACATATCCCATATACACTAGTGTGAATTTCAAATAGCGCATGGTCAGACAAAATGATTTAATTCATTTTAATGGTTAGTATAATTCAGATTATCCATGAGACCACTCGATATGTGTTCAATAATTATTTTTATAACATGTATACATTGTATAAGCTATTTTTAGTACGGGTTCTCCTTTAAGGGCCCGGTAGGCAAAGCTGTTTTGTGGCCCACGGTTAGAGACCAAAGTTTTCCATTTTACAAATATTAAATTTTGTGTTTGTTTCCATTTTCTAAAAGCAGCATTAAAATTAGTCCATTCCAGGAAATTTATTTATAGTTTCTTATCAAAAATCTTACCTAGAAATGCCATCATTAATCGTAAACAGCAAATATGGCATTTTGTTTCTTTTTTCTGTAAAACGGGAAACTTTGGTCTCTACGGGCCATGGCGAGTCATATCAAGAGGGTGCCTGTCTACCAATTTTGTGGTTTCATCGTAGTAACTATGCTCCATTACCGACAGTTTTTATGCATTGAGATGGTATCCACTGTTCAGATACCAGTATTGCACTAAAACTGTCTATATAAAAACAGTCTTTCAAATGCCATCATCTTGAGCCCCAACTGCAGCTTTGAAAGTCAGGTATTCATCAACTTTATTTGGTGAAAAAATATATTTTTTTCTATTCTATACCGCCCATAAAAATTGACAGCTTTTGCAGCCTTGTTGACTTGTGAACAAGACATGTTGGTACTTAATCTCCCAAAGAGGGGTGGTGCCATCCCCATTCCTCACTTCAAGATCAGCCTGTACCCTACCTATACCCCAGTTGGTGCTTGCCAGTTATATTGTAAAGTCTGTTGGCATCAGAAAAGTTTTATAGTAGGCGGCTGCATAAAACACATTGAAGGGGGTAGTAACCATCTCAACCCTTTGTATACAAAGGTTAAAAGTGCAACTAGAGATTTTACATATCAGGCATCCCTAAAAAATCGGAAGTACTGATTTGTGCCCTGATGTAAAGCTTTCCATATAAAATATGCCCATCTGAAAGGATTAAGCTGAGAAATATTTCTTTGGTACAAAAATTGTAAAAATTTCAATTTCGTATAGGAGCAAATACGAAACTCAGCCTATGTTTTGTATTGAAATATAAGCAAATCAAAATCACATTTTGCTCTCTTTTAAGAAATTTCTGCACCCTAATACAAGGTAAGAAATCTATTGAGTGTCTAATCTATACGAACAGTTACTATTATGACACATATTTGGGTGCCTCAAAATCTCCTGTTGCACCTTTAAAGGTCACTGCCACCTGAAGCTAACCATATCCAGCAATGGCCTCTCAGCTATGACAGGTTATGTCTTAAAATATCTCTAACTTCAATTTTAGAACCAAAAGGCATGAACATTTAGAAAACCTTTGTAAAAAATTGACCTTTATTTCTTAAAATGTCACCCCACTTTACTTTTAGGTCCAAAAGACAAGAAAATTTATTTAAAAAAATTATTATTAAAAAAATCCATTTCAAAACATGTATCTCATCTACAGATCAACTAACTTTTTAGGGAGTTTTAGATCATTAAAAACAAATTCAGTTGTACCAAATCTCATTATCCAGAAAATTAAGGGCGTGTGCCATTAAATGTATGCAAGTGTTTTAACCCATATCTTTGTTGCCTTTGCTGCCTTGCATGGTGGGTTTGGTTGCCCAAAGGCTAGGCCCACTGCCGAAAACTGTGGATTGGCGTCAGGAAGGGCATCCGGTCAATTATCTTTCGCTCCAATAAATCCTCACACAGCAGTATTGCTGAGTGTGAGGTGTATCCGGCCACCCCCGTTAGCAGGGACAAAACCGGATTTCAAACTCTGGTTTAACTAACTAAACTTTGTGTTTGATATTTGCAGGGTTACACATCACATATCATCAGCACTTTCTGTGAATGGCTACTAGGCTTAGGTTTTGTTTGCTACTATGGGACATTCTTTGAGGAATTCCGTCAAGTCAGCCTCAAAATGAGCATGCGTCCCATGTGGAGCCATTCCAGCCGATAAATGAGGAAAGCCTCGGAGGAACTGCAAGATTAATAGCAACCAAACTCAAACCTAGATGGTCCTATTCAACCTTGATCTTTGTAATAATACATATTTGTACATTTGGAAGAAGGTGTTTGTGTAAGTATTGTGTGTGTGGGGCGGTAGAGTTGATACAGAGTTAGCTCGGTGTACTTTTTGGACAGTGCCTTAAACTTAATAGATAGAAACATAGTCTCTCTTTGAAACACCAGAGATTTTTGCATGTGCATGCTTGTATTTTGTGATCGTCCAAAGTAGTATAAGAGTAATAAGTACTAATGAAATCAGTGAAACACTCATTATTTGTAATGTTTTATAAACATTAACACAAATCTAAAAAGTGCATTTGTAAGTGTCATGTCTTGAACTGTGAATCTAAAAAGAGTCACATTTTGGGAAACATTTTTGTAAGGTTATTAACAAACCCTTTAATATTTTAAGTGGTCCTGACTGCAATTTCAATAAAATTACAGAACCTTGTTTTTTTTTCCAAAGATAATATTAAAGATCACTTTGAAAAACCCCACTAGATCAGTTAAATTTTATAGTCAAGCAAAAAGGCCCACAATCTTAAAATTTCTTAACTAGGCCTATATCCATCCTAATTGCATTACACTCAAGCTTAGCTTGTGATATGGGAATTGAAAGATCACAGATGGAAATGCTTCTTAAAATTTTTCTGGACTCATTATTTTAGTTGATTTAGAAATGTGGTCTCCCTTCCCACAAGTGCAATGATGTAATATAAACCCAATTCACTGCACTTAATAGTTCATGTCCTATACAGGTTCCAGAAAGAACCGGTTTTACCACCCTCCAGAACGGCCATTTTTGCTTACTTTTAATCACTTCTTATCCGTTGTTTTATGCTTTTATTATGAAAATATCTCTTTTTTGAACATATGGTGAAAACAAGAAAGAAACGGTGAAAAAAAAAAATAACTCACACAATTAACTATTTCCCTAAAAATGATGCAAACATACTTTGGCCACGGCTACTAATAGCAGATAAACATGTACATTGTAATTCTTATGGATTTGTGCACACATAAGTCCTACATTTAATTAATTTGTTCGCATGTAATGCCTAAAAAGCACCTGAAACATTCACTTAATTTGTTCTGCAGAATTAAGTGACCTATATCCCCTCACCTGTCTCCCATCATAATGCAGATATGAATTTGGTTAAAGCGCACTTTCCAAATAATGGCATTGGGGCATAACTCCTACAATGGCATATTCTACTGAACTCTTGGGTGTAAAGGATCATCGTGAATGGGTGTAAACGTTTCTGTCAATGTAGGGTTCCCAGTAAGATGGCATTCAAGGAGAACAGAGAAAAAAATCTGGAGCATGGCAAGACTCCAAAGAAGTCCAAGGAGAGAGAGAGAGAGAGATATGATCGTCAACGAACAGGACAATCAGCCGCAAATAATGCTGCGTGCGTAGAGAACTGAACAATAAACTCTAAAACCAGCCAGCAACGGACCTTGAAATTTGAGAGTATTATTGGTCAGGAGGGTCTTAAACATTTTTATGTCGGGGATGTTGGCATCCATGGTTTCCTCTGCTAATGCTAGCCGTGGACAAAGTACGTTTGCATCATTTTTAGGGAAATATTCATTGTTTGGTTATTTTTTCACCGTTTTCTTTCTTGTTTTCACCATATGTTCACAAAACTACATATTTTCATAATATGAAGCTAAAACAAGGATAAGAATTGATTAAGTAAGTAAAAATGGCCGTTTCTGGAGGGTAACGTTCTTTCTGAGACACCCTGTAGACCAACCTGCGAGAGCAGGTAAATAAAAAAAAGCTTTGTCATCGTACCCACTTGGACATAATTATTCCAGAAGAAAATCATACCAATTTCCATTATACCTGTACAGAAATGTGGTGCTTTGTTTAAAATGTAGTGGTTTGTAAAGGTGCATGTTCCAATTGTCTTTGGGACCCTGATTTAACTGGAAGTAGCATCAATTTGGTATCAGATGTAGATGAATGGGTGTATTTTTTCTCATTATCATGTTTTGGGGAGTCCAAGTGTGTGAAAATATCGGATCCTAAACATTGGATGAATTACGCCCAATATAATTGGTCTCGCAAAGAGTTTTAAAATATAGGTAAAATATAGGTAATTGGGGCACGTGTGGTCTGGTGGATTGAGCGCTCGTCCCGCACTCTAAAGGTCGTGGGTTCGCGTCCCACTGCGGCCAACGTGTTGTGCCCTTGAGTAAGGCGCTTTACCTCAATTATTCCACTCCACCTAGGTGTATAAATGAGTACCAGTGTTATTCATTATTATGCATCTGTGGTGCAATACCACCGTGCGATTAGCGCGTACCGCCCAACACTGCACAATACGCAAAAATATTGGTCATTTGGTCATGCAACTCGTCAAGCAAAATACTCTGTTTTTATTAATTTTGAAGCCATTTAAATCTATTTTTGTCAAGTCGGCTTCTTCTTGCATAATAATAATAATATTGGATGGCTTTTTTCGGAAAAAAAAAAAAAAAAAAAATTAAAATGTAGTGGTTTGTAAAGGTGCATGTTCCAATTGTCTTTGGGACCCTGATTTAACTGGAAGTAGCATCAATTTGGTATCAGATGTAGATGAATGGGTGTATTTTTTCTCATCATCATGTTTTGGGGAGTCCAAGTGTGTGAAAATATTGGATCCTAAACATTGGATGAATTACGCCCAATATAATTGGTCTCTCTATGAGTTTTAAAATATAGGTAAAATATAGGTAATTGGGGCACGTGTGGTCTGGTGGATTGAGCGCTCGTCCCGCACTCTAAAGGTCGTGGGTTCGCGTCCCACTGCGGCCAACGTGTTGTGCCCTTGAGTTACTCAATTACTCCACTCCACCTAGGTGTATAAATGGGTACCAGTGTTATTCAATACTGGGAAAGTAACAGACTCGCTGTGCGGGAGGAGTGGCGAACCCCCCACAGCAAAAATAATACGGAGGAGTCTGACCTAAACGCTAAGGAAAGAGAGATGGGCACTCCGCGCACAAGCTTGCTCGGCACGACAATTTACTTGTTTTTACTTTTAAAATATTGGGCTCGACTGCGTCTCGCCAAATATTTTTGCAACTCATAGCTCGACCAATTAATTTGGGCTTAATCGATCCAATTTTATATCATTGTCGAGCAGAGAAGAAGAGAACATAATAAACACAAATTGGAACAAGCACCTAAAACCGGCACTGGTACTTGTTCATGTAAAATTGGATTGATTGAGCCAAAATTTATTGATTGAGCTATGAGTTGCAAAAATTATTGGGCGAGACATAGTCGAGCCCCATACTTTAAAAGGGAGACCAATAAATTTTGGGCGTAAATCATCCGATTTTATGATTATCATGTTTCGGATCCGATATTTTCAACACATGATAATCACAAAACGTGAACAATAGAGATATATTTTATACATAAAAATAGCATACCCAAAACAGAGAGGGACATTAAGGGGTTAAAGACATCCAGGTAACTTGTAGGCTAACTTTAAGTTTGCCGTAACTTTCATTAACAAATGCCTATTACATGAATATCATAGACTCGTACTCAATGATATTACAACATGGTGCATACTGTGGGAATCAACTCCGACATGCGTTTCCTTGTTTTAAACACCATTTCCATCGTCTGCTGAATTAATGTCGCCGGATTCATTTAATTATAAAATCATTCTGTTTACCATTAAGGACGCTGATTTAGTCTAATAAGTTTCAGGTGAGGCGAATGTGTATAAAAGCTTTACAGCCATGTCAAAATAATTTTGAACAATCTTGAGGGTGCACTATTTTTTTTGAATTTGCAGTATCTCTTAAGTGTGTCAACTAAAGGTGGGCTATCGATGGTCTATTAGGTCAAGCTTTCAGATCATGCGTGGAAACTGGAATAAATTTCTGACTTTATCCATGCTGACTTCTATTTTTAAAGGGAAAAAACAAAAAGCACAACACAACCAGCTGGCCCTGACCAAAAATCTGAAATGACACCCAAAATTGTCGAAAAAAAATCTGTTTTGACCAAAACTCACAGTGAGTTTTTGGTTCAATTCATTTATTTGGTACCAGTTAAACCCAGGTGTGGGTGTATTAGGAATCAGTTTATGGTATTTCCATCTCACCATAGCCCTTTGTTCTCTTGAAATTGCTGGTTTACATAAAAAAGGGGACCAACCAGGGCACTGTGCAAAAAAATGTTCCCAATCAAAAATGTTAAAATTAACATTAAAGCATAAGGGCTGTATTTTAAGAACTTTCTGAAAACTTGACTTAGCCACTGGTATGTTTTTTTAAAACTACATGCTTTTGAATATCGATCAAATACTCTCTTTGAACAAATTGCATATGAAGAGTTCATTGACCCCTGTATTTCCATTTTGGATGATTAACATCAATTGATGGCATGTGATGGCAAAGTGCCCTTTGCAGTCAATTTGGAGTCAAAATGGCAATTTCAAGAGAATGAATATGGTGAATAAAATTGCATAGAATATCTTAATACCAAAACATTCCATGTGCTGTCACCAAAATGAAATGAAAGAAACCAAAACTTCTGAGTTATGGTCCAAAATATGATTTTTTTCAACAATTTGGCATCCATTTTTGGATTGTTTTTCATCTAGGCATCTGGTTTGTTTGTTCTTTTTAATTTTTTTGTTTTCTTTTAAAAAAACTGGGAGTCGGCATGGATAGCAGCGAATCCATCAATTTATCTGGTGTTCGATATGTTAAACCATAACCCTCTTATAGCCCACCTGTGCTTTAATTTGTATGACAGTGTTTGCTAATTACAGAATGATTTGCAAACTGTACTCAATACATTTAATATTATTCTTCGTTTCTATGAGTCATCCAAAGTGGTTCATGAGAATAAACAATTTAAAGCAAGATTGTGATTCATTTATTCAGAGAGAGAAAGCCTCGTAATGGGTAATTGGAATAAATGAGAGGTTACATTGCATGTCACTGCTGGGTAGGGTCATTGTTCGTGGTGGAGAGAATCCTACTTTTGGATGTAAATGCTCCATTCTTTGGGTCAGTTTGAGGCTCTCATGTGCAAATTGTGAAACCGTGCAAAGATCAAGTATTAGGTGTATGACAGATTACATCCCCAACTGGTGTTCAAGGAAACAAGCGAAATACCTCCAAGTAATTCAATCATTCTCTGGGGTCATCAAGTGTTTATTGATCCCCACATACATACATACATACGACGAGTCAATATTATATTGCCCTTATCACCATGGAATTTCAAAGCGCATTACAAATGGCCTTACACGACACCTATGATACAAACAAAAATAAGCAAATGAGACCTGCCTAATATGGCATAACAATGTTATTCAAAGGAAAGAAATGGGATTTGAGGTCAGTTTTGTGAACGGTGAGAGTAGACGCCTCACAATATGCTGTGGAGCATATTCCACATATGGGGGCCAGCAACATGAAAAGAACTGATCCCCTAGGCCAGCGTTTTGTATTGAATGTGATTCAGTACGATCAAGAGAGGATCGCAGTAAACGGTGACAGGTATTAAAAGATGAGTACAAATTTAATATCATCCGTAAATAGGTTGGAGAGCTAATCCATGTACACACTATAATGATTTTGGTAAGTAGTTGAAAATTATGCTTCTTACAGGAAGCCAGTAAAACTCGCAGCACGGTAGGGAGAAACATGATCACAACGATTTAAGCCACAGATAAGACGGACAGCTCTGTTTTGTATGCGTTGAATGTTTGTTTAATATTTGTTTCTGTAGTACCTGTGAGAAGAGAGTTTCCATATCCAACGGGACTATGTGTCCCTGCCGAATTGAATTTTTTCACTTTGTCACTGGTTCTGCTAGACTCTTGCATTTACCTACCCACTACCATTACCAAAATTTAACAATTATAAGTCCAACAAATTCAATAGATTCATAATTACTTAGTAATCAAGGTGAAATATGGTGAGCAATAACTAATCTTCCCCTAGAGATGGCAGAAAAATGAAGATTCATTATCCTACCGGGTATTGAACTGGGCCTTACCCTAGGGCGTGTAGCTAAATATCTGTCTTCACCAACAAACCTTAAATCCCAAAATTTTCATAATATTTGAGCAGTAATTTAAGTGAATTACAATAGTCAATAGATTAATGTACATTTTTTTTTTCATAACCATATTAATGCCTTATGGCATCCTAGTAGCACAAGTTTAGCCCAAAATATTTTGTAGAATAAATGAAAAAAGTAAAGCTTCATGATACTATATCTCCGGTTGACCACGGTCTAGGCAGAGGATCAGTGTATCCTGTAAGTGGATTTACTGTTTTTGATGTAATAGCTTGTATGTCCATATAATACTGTATATAATGAAGTTATGTAGATGAACTTAAAATGTTTATGTTTGTTTTGCCGTGTTTTTTGTTGTTTATTTTCATTACTTTTTTTTATGATTGGTTTTTCAAAAGAGAAAGAATTAGACCAAGCTATGAATGCTTTTGTTGATCCAAAATCTTAAAATTGAGGTGAACCATCGGATGAAAGCTCATCCTCAGTGGGCCCTTTAATTGAAAAATTTACCTTATTTACCTTTAATTGAAAAAATTTACCTTAAGGTGCAACCGATTTCAAGTCATCCTATTTTCTGTGATACGTAGGATTTCATATAGATTAGACTCGCAATACGATTCCCTGCTTTTATATTCGGCTCCAGAATAACTTAAAATGAAACAAAGGTGATTTGTATATGCTTATATTTCAATTGAAAAAATATATAGTTGGGTCATTTGGGGCAGTTCCGTGACTGTGGAGATCAGAGCATCAGTTCTCAGTGGATTTGTCTTTCTATGAAGGTTAATGACAAATTTAGCGGTGTGTGGCCCCTCGAGCAAGTAGGGCGTGATTTCCAGGCGGGGGTGAAAATTCATAATACGGGTCAAAATTTCAATGGTTTGGATTGCTGTAAAGTAAACCCAGCCAACTGTGTAATGTTCTTATTTGCTCCTATTGGAAGTAAAACGTTCACAATTTTGGTCTGTACCAAAGAACATTTCCCCTTTTCTATTCAATTGAATTTTTTGATAGATAGCTTTACACAGTACCAAAAAGCATTTTGTAGGAACATCGGTTTTTGAAAGTGAAATCTCTCGTTTCACCTTAAACCTTTCTCAAAATGACACTGCTTGTACCTTATAATTGCAGAGGTGTTTCTATAGGTCAAGCTCCAAATGCACCAGTTTTGGGAAATTTCAACCTCACTAGGAATCATGTGATCTTCATCAAAATCGAATTCTTAACACATAAAAACCCTGAACTTTAATGCGTCATTTTTAGCCCAAAGTGTTAGTGTACTTAAGAAGTTTTTGATTATTTATAAATCTTCTTGTTGGTTCTTACTTTTGGAATCACGTTTTATCCCCAAGGGACTGACAATGTGTTTAGTACAATACGTTATAGGTACATTGCTATGAATCATGGGATTGATTACAAACACCCTCTGCTTATATTACAGGTCAAGCTTTGACTTAATTACGTTTGGCGGACACGGGCGAGGGGTGAAAAAAATATTTAGGGGTGAAACAGTCTAAAATTCTGATTACTAAATGTTTCATAAGGGTTAAACAATTAAAATGTCTATTATTTTGCAATTTTGGCACTTAAAACCTCCATATTTTTTTCAACCGATTTTTTGAGTAAAATTTAGTTTTGGTTGGGTCCATTTTAGTCAAACATGGGCGTTTTCGGGTGATCAAAATGTTTGACCTTGCGAATTTCCTGTAGTTATTGAATATGAAAACTACCTAGTATTGACTAATGCTTTATGTCAAAGTCAGTGACCTGGGTTACATTTGGTATATATTTCAAATCTATTAAATTGGGAATCAAATTCTATTTCTTGTATTTTTTGTAACAGGGTTAATATTGGCGGTTCCAGAGGTGACAATTGATTTTGAAACATATGCAATTTTCCTCCCACTTTTTGTTATTGAAATCCATTTAACTCCTCATATATGTATGAGCTATGGCGATGCTTCTTTGTGTCGTTTTGTCCAGTATGTTCATACCTAAATTAGTGATATACACACTTTACTAAGTTTGAATGTACGAAAAAAACAATAAAACTATAGTATAAATGTTAACAAAAACTAAATTGAACAAGTTATTAAAAATTAAAAAAAGAAAAAACCTCTTTAAAAAAAAATAAGTCTCTTTAAAACTGTGAGTTATAGGGCGAGATCCATATACTAAAACTTTGCTATAGCCCAGACCTCCCTCTAGCTGCGAGTTTATATTTGTTTAGTCCCTGAGAGTTTTCCCTGTTTGATAGGACTTATTTTGTTTGCGACTCGATTTGTTTGCTTCAAATTTGAATGACTTTTCGGGCTAGAAATTCGCCTGTAACCTGTGCTTATGGAAAAAATTTTAGTAATAATTATGCATTTTTTATTTCAGATTCCGTTTCTACACAAAATTTCACCCTAGAAAATTGTGTATTTTTAAGTTAGGATATCTTCCCTTTAAGTTCCACCATTCTGTCCACAAAACGTAAGTCAAGCTTGAACGCTGTCATATTTGCAACAATTCATGTAACCCTATATTTTTTTACTCTTTATGTGGTGTGTTGGTCTACTGTCACTTGTATATATTCCTTTTCATAAACTCATGTGCATATTTATATGGATTTATTTTTTTGCAAATGAATTATACAATGTTTGCCGTGTTTTTTTAATTTTTTAGATTTAAACACAATCTGAACAAATTACTACCTTAAATTACTGATTAAATTTTATACTAGGATATATGTTTTACTTCAACTGGCTAAAAAAATCAGTGAATGGATTGAATATTGGAGGAATGGGGGATATGTACTTTGCTATGATATGATATAAACATGAGAGGAAGTATTTGAGCATTAAGGCAACTCAGTTGTATTCAATACAATATGTATTCTCTAAAGTTAATACAATAACAAATTACTCACCAATATGCATCTGACTTTTTAAACTATTGGTTTACATCTGAACTGGGGTTCGTGCAGTTCCTTGCAATTAAACATGAAAAATGGTATTATCCCTGTTACTTCCACCAATTGACATCAAGTCTTAAGTTAAAAGATTACACATTTTTTAAATCTTTTAAAAGATTGAAATCTGTGCAACCGTCAACCTGATTACATGGCGCAGATTCTTCCGCACACGGTACCTATATACGGCAGCTGCATCATCTACCTGAATAGCTACTGCATAGTATATACAAACGGTTTTAGTTGCAGGGCAGCATAGCCAGCTGGGTGGGGGAAGGGGGGCGCACCGTGCCCCCACTGAAAACAATTTTTAGGGGAAATCGGGAAGCCACAGATTGATATTCATGTTAAATCAGCCTTTTTCACAGACTCTTTTTGCCCTGCGACCAGGAAATTTTTACCAGCGATTTGGAGATTGGTTGTCACCTTCCTAGAAACCTTTGCCCCCTTCGAGAACAACCGGTGGCTGACTCAGCCCTTGGTTAGTTGTGAACCAATAGCTGCAAATAGGGCTTCCAACTTTCACACCGGTATTATGTTTACCGTGATGTGTCTACGCTATCCAGTACGACCCTTATGGCCTACGACCCTGGTAGTTTGCCCACTTTAGTTGGAATGAGAATGTGGTACAGTCCCTGGAGTATTACCACACAGCTTCTTTGGTATCTACCACTGCAGTTACTACCGCATCCCTCCATATTGTGATTATAGACCAATTGATGGGTTGCCTTGTAACTCTTTCTGATGGAAAATCATTAACAAAATTTAAATATTCCAAGCACTTTTTCGATATAATTGCAAATAATGCCAAAGTAAGCAAAAAAAACCTAAATTGTTTTCATGAGAAATACCATACAACACTTAATCCATTCCTAGAATGACCCGCGCTCCCCCGTGTTTGTCCGAGGATGCGGACCATTTACGTTACTTCTTTGCCAGGTATTTATTCAAACTTGAAAATGCATATGGTCCATATCGTCCCACAGACTTCATGTATTTGTATGCGTGCTAATTGTCCATAAAATTCCATCCAATTGCTACAACTCCACCTCATCACTCTTTTCAGATCAATGTCTTCCTACAAACTGGCAGTAACAATGGTTTTGAAGGTTTTTTTTTCTTTCTTATTGTGTTCAAAAATAGACTAGAAACACTGTAAATTCTTGCAAGGATGGTTTCATACACCTTGGATTTTCCATATACTGAATTGCCTTACTCTTGCTCTTTTTAACTGTTTTTTTTTTTTTTTTTTTACACAATGATTTTTTTAATTTTTCTTTTTTTATTAAATGTTGTGGAAGTGATTTCAGTATAGTTCCAAGTTTCATTTTGTCTTGATCGCCTTTTGTGGACCCCTCTGATTTTACATGGAAGTAGTAGTTGCATTTTGATATTCAGAATGAATCAGCCACATTTCTTTCGTCATTGTCCCCTCAATATCAGCTTTCCAAACTCCTTTCTCCCAAGATACCGCATACAGCCTTTTTAAATATGGTAAAACCATGCAATATTTAGCCACAATAGGACCTTGGGTGGTGAATGTGTGCATTTCTTACTCACTTCTGACGTTTCATAAACTGCAAGTGGTGTTGCTCCATGTATGCTTGGGGGTGTGTGTCAATGTCTAGGTAGGCGCGCATAACCAAGTACAGAGCATGATACATAAAATCGGAACAAGCACTTTTAAAGATGGTACATGTTTTTTGTTGCTGTTTCTGACGTATATTATTGTTGCTGATAATTGCTTTCGGATTTTGTACTAATATCCAACCTTCAATGTTTTGACTAGGTTCAAAAGTACTTAGATGATGATGTGTATTTCGTTTTTGGCCTAAAAAGTTTTTTTTCAAGAGCATTCCTTTAAATTAAGAATTAAAACCAATTATTTGTTTCCAACATACAGAAAAAACATGGCAAAGCTGAAATCATGCCAACATAATCATCATGTTTATTCATACACACTGTAGTGTATGTACATCCACTATAAACCTGTCACCTTTTATTGATCATGACCTGAATCCATAGCTATTACAAAACCATTTTTTTCCTGGAATAAACAACATCTCGCTGATGGGAAGTGGTTTCATTGATAAATGGGGCGTTTTTCTGGCCTTTAATGTCTAGTTATATTTCTCTTGCAAACCCAATCTCACAAGCACTCATCATGTATATGGCCTGGTGGTTTTCATATCAAAAAGGTATATGTTTTGAACATGCTTCAACAATATCAACATGGCTGCATCCACAATTGTATGAAGCTTATTTATCCACTAAAATGGTTCTGTTTAACACCTTTTTCCATTGAGAGATTTCTGTGAAAACCGTAACTTGTCAAGGTATCTATACTTTAAATTTGGACATAACAAGGGTGAAGTTTCAGGCCGGCAAATCTGCTGGCCAATTTTTGCAAATATGACAATGTTTCATTTTATCGTTTGTTAATACTTGCAGTGTATTTCTTTTTGCTTGATTTTTTTTTGTATTTTTGATGAACTTCTTGTTCAAACAAGGGCTTTTATTAGAGTAGTTGGGTTTTAGGTACAGACAGTTACTGATTATTCCAAACCTCTATTTGGAGAGGCAGTTACAATTCAATTCTCAATTGTCCTTCAAAAAGGGTTTATTCGGCATTTTCATCTGTATAGAACATTTGACATGTACTTTTTCACAATTATAGTGGGGCGGCTCAACCAAACCACCTGGTCCTTGCGGTTTGAACCAGTTTTCTTTTGTAACCCACGGTTCTGGTATCCACCAAGAACCACAAGTTTTAATCTGGTGGTTGAGTTTTGTCTATTTACTCCTCAGTGATCTCGAGAAGTAGTTTTGGACATTTCCTATAGACTTCACTTGTACTTGGCTCATACCAAATAGACAAGACTCTTGCCTAATTGGTGTACGAATATGTGCAGTCTCACAACGGAATGAAGAAGTTTGTAATGTATTTTTTATAACGTTACGTGCCTGTTTGTGTGTCAAGTAAAAAAGGTGCTCTTTGTCTAAATGGAATTATTTTCATACGCGAGGATTCACAAAATCCAAGTATGTTTTGCCTATTTTTTGGTTTTTTGATGAACAAGTACAGATCCTAAGTCAACATCTGTAGTGTGTGTTTATATGTTGTAATTTTTGTAATTTTGATATGATTCAAGTTACACATGGAATAACCGTGGTTTATAAAGGTTCAACAAGAGATTTCACATATCAGGGGGGCCCTAAAAAAAAATTGGGGGAAAGTACTGATTTTTGCCCTGATGTAGTTTTTCCATAAAAATTATCCCCATCTGAAAGGACTATGCTTGTTGGAAATGTTTTCTTTTGGTACAAAAATTGGGAATTTCTAAATTTGTATAGGAGCAAATACTGAAATGTCAGCTTATGTATTCTATTGATATATAAGCAAGGAAAACACCCTTTTTTCTCTTAAGATATTTTTTGTAGCCAAATACAAGGTAAGTACTTCTACTGATGTCTAATCTATATGAAATACCTATTCTGTCAAACATCTCTTAATTTGGGTTGCTGTCAAATCTCTTGTTTGCACTCTTTATATATGTTAGTGGATTTGTAGATGTCGCTAGTATTCACGGTTTCTGTATACAATCATCAATGTATTATTTGTATGATTGTATTTTTTAATGACTAATAAAAAAGTTTTGCTACTGTTTGTCATCTAACATTTTGAAACTTGTTATTTTGATATTCTACAAGATGTTTGTAGAGCAACGTTTAAATCAACAAGAGCATATGAAACAATGTTTTCCAACCATTTTCTATAATTTTAATGCAAAGTAAGCGTTCTTCACACTTAGTGGTAGTTGTTGACTCATCAGCATCCATACTATAGATACATATATTGCTTACTTCCCTGGCAGAGGGAATTTTCTTATTTCTTACAATATTATAGAAGTAATACCGTAGAAATATTAGGGTAACTAGGTGGAGGTATCTAAATGTGGGTAAGAGGGAGGAGGGTACACTCTCTAAGACTCCCGTATTACAAAAATCATGGAGACAATTTTCCACCACAAAACAAGGGCTACAGCACGTTAAGTAGGCCAATAAATGTGAACAAGGAAATAAGACAATCTCAAATGTAACTGTCTCAAAAAAAGTTACAGTTCTTGTTCGTATCCAAATGTTGCTCTTTCGATCACTGCTCAATCAATAAAAAAACACACATAAAAAAAACCACAACCACACACAAAAATATTTTTATATGTTCTGTGGAAGGTAAGATTGGTGTGTTAATGTTTGTTTCTTTAATCCCATTTGTACTTTGTTCAGGGGGCCCACAACATCAACTACTTCAGATAGTTGTTGCCAAGTCTGCTATATATATTTTAGCCCCTGAATCTGCGACATTTGTAACAAATCTCAAGTACCAAAGGTTTGATGACTAAATAAGTGTATGATCAGACTTGACCGCTTACCTCCATTAAACATAATTCTTAATTGCCACAAATGGTGCCTTAAGGAGAGGGGGCCAATACAAAGTTTGCTCACTCAGGGGTCAATTTTTTAAATTGTGATCCAAGCGTGCTGAAAAGTATTCTCATTTATTTGTCTAACCTACAATGATTTCCGGAAGGTGTATAGTTTTTGTCACTATCTATCAATCTATCATTTACTTAAGACCGTTATAGCCTAAAAACAACATAGCAAAAAATCAATAAAATGGGTCAATTTTCGGTTGTACAGTGGGTCAATTTGTTGAAGTTGCTGCTCCATTTAGATTTAAAAAGGGTGCAATTTTTGTGGTTGGAGCTCTTAGGATTAAAATAAGGAACTTAGTTTTGAGTGTTTGTCAAATGTTTGCTTAAGAAAGTAGTGGGAACACAAGTGTTCAATGCCCCTATTGAATGCATATGTGACGGTGGACCTTCGTGCCTCCCTACATGGCGGTACTTAGTATTTTATACAGTTCAAAACTATTCCTTTTTTATATCTATGAACTCATCATATAATTTGCACCATTTTTTCATCGAATCGGAGTCACTTAAAATTGTATCTTTTGTGAAAACAACATTCTTATTCAGTTTGGGCGGGATTTAGTAAGCAAACACGCAATGTCATTGTTGTTTGCCTCCTTATAATATGAGACGATAGTAGACTTTTTTACAAGACAGACAAAACAACAAATCCTATCTTTTATTCTCATAAGATAGTGCCTGACGGAATCAATGGCATACCTCATTTGTATACTTAGGACTTATATATGAACCTTCTAACCAAAGAGGATATTGTACAGATCAAGATCTCCCCCTGTTTTGCGTAATCGTGGTTTTTCCTGACTCAAATATGTCGCTTACTGCTCCACATGTCAATTACCTAAGCAAACTATTTCTTCCATCCGAAATGTTTGGCGTTTCAATGAATACTTTTCATAGATTATCGAACTGAAACATGTCTACATAGTTAGGGCTCTGATTATTGCTAGACACACATTAGTCTAGTTATTCAAAGAAATTGGAAGCCCCATCCCTTCCGTCAGGTTTTGCCTTGTGCTTTCCCGATTCTAGCATCAGAATCTGTTCAAAGTACTTGGATCTTGTATGTTGAATAAGCCCTTCAAATTGTCCACCATACATTGCTTACATTTTTTGTGTCTATTCCCTCCTTCTTCCTCATGCTTCCCTGCGATCTGCATGGATCAATAAACTGTTTGTGTGTTTGGTCCTTAGGACAAACCTTTTGTCCATCGTGTGATTATTAGCTTCTCCTTGTCACTGCAAAGGCCTGGAACTCTTGCCAGTAGCAATTAGAAATGCAAGGTTCAATTGAGATTTCAAAAGTAATCTTAAGACATATTTATTCTCTAGTAGTCTGTTTGTTTTATTCTGTAAACACATGTTACTTAAGAATAGCGTCCTAAATACATGTATGTATGTATGGCAATAGCCATTTCATGTTAGGTACCAGATATCGGTACGTCTACCGTAATAAAGCTTGTTAGTGTTTAACGTAATTGGGGCGGTCGTAAAAGTGCTGTTTTGCGTTATTAGAAGTAGACTACGGGCACAGTTCTGAAAATTTGCCTTGTCTACAGTTGATATCATGCTACAAATGGTTCTATTTTTTCCATTTATGTAAATGATACATGGGTTGTCTTTTAATTAAAATTCTTGTAAAAATAATTCTGGACTAATTTGTAAATCATACTTTTTTTATACTTTTTGGGTCTTAGTGCACTGTACAGAATGTGAGGCTAATGGAATTGTGAAGGTGGGATTTTTTTTTTTTTAAAAGGAGAAGGTTCTACGTTTGTTGGTGTGTGGTTTTTTCTTTTTTGTTTAAAAAAAGAAAAATATTAAAAAAAAAAAATTTGTGGAGTCCTATGGGTGAAAAAGGGGGTCTTTTCAATTCGCACACATTGTGTATCTATATAGTATTAAGTTCTCTTCCATCTCAGAAATTTCTTGTGTGCTTGTGAATAATTTTCAACAATGCTTTTTGTCAAATGGTTGCAAATCTGGGAACTATCAGATTTCAACAACCTTCAAATTCTTAAATTTTTAACTATACTTTAGTTTCCTCCAGGTAGACAAGGATGATATATTTATTAATCTTTTCTGCTGGATTAAAGCCCAATAACCACCAATGCCAATTGTTTGCCAAAAAACGTGTCGCTTTTGGCCTATATTTGAACCGGCTGACGTCCGTATTACTAGAAAGTCACACTTCTTCCAACTGAGCTATTTCACCTTGTTTTGGTCAGGAAGCTATAGAGATCCATCTATAGGCGTTATGTCCGAAAGGTGTCCATCGCTTAGCTAGCGGGATGCATTAGAACAGTAATATTTTCCCATAATAAAAAATAAATGTGCAATACATGAATGAAGGTTATAAACATGGTATTTTATAGACATTATTATTAACCACCTACTATTATAAAGGAGGTTTTGCTGCTAAATGACAATACAACATATGTTTATAATTTTTTGGTTCAATCTGTTTTGCTCTCTGTGATTTGATTGAAAAATTGCAAAAACATACCGTAAAATATGAATTGGTGGATTGGTTTGTAAAATTATGATTTTTTGATGGTTCAGGCCCCAATAATTGCAATGATTTATTTCACTCTTGAATGAGTTTAATCACTTATAAATTACATATAAAATAGTATAATAATCTTAAGTACATAATATAAAATATACCTTGTGAGTCATATAAACCTACATTCAGAATAAAAAAAATTAAAATAGTTACGAATTTATTTTGCTCCATGTTTGCTTGTTTAAAAGATGGATTCAACATGTGCTTTCAGAAAACATTCTCAGTTTTTGGTGTCATTTTGGACTTTGGAGGAGAAGTTTATTGCTATTTGTGGTTGAGAGACTAATAAACCATGTTTGGCCGAATTTGGAGCCAAACAAAGATGCCTCGTTTACACTGGCAACAGTAACATGTTTTCTTCAGCAGTGATTTGATAACAATATTGAAAACACCAATTATTCTTAAACAATAGAAGGTGGCAGAATAATTGAAGAGTTATAAAAAGTCATATCCCGGAGATTCAAAGAAAATCCTGAGTGCAAAAGTTCAAATTTTCCCAATATAAGAAAAGTCAAGATAAGCTGGTGTAAGACACAGTTTTTACTTTTGTATTAGCAAGATTTCATTTGGTTTCAACCTTACAACGAAACTTGGAGCTCCACAGTGAAATACCATAGAAAGTGTTTTGTTATTCAGCTTGCAATAACATGCGATATTGACTTTAACAGTTTATTCCATTTAATTGGCAAACCTTCTAACTTTTAGTTCTTCTTCGGCATTTATCTACGCTGAGTAAAATGTCTTGGTCAAATAATTCCTGTTTTAGAGATTTTAAAATCACAAAGTTGCTGAGCAGGTTTCATTAGTTTTCATGTAACTCTGAGACATTGATATGGAATGATTTTTTCACTAACCGACTCTTTTTTATGATTGATCACTTTTAGTTATTTATTTGGTTGAAGCTATTTTACTTTACTTTATGTTACACATAGACCATTTTATTCAATCCTACATGATGTGTTTTGTCAGAAGAAATCGATACAACTGAAAATTCATATGTTAATTATCTTTGCTAGATGTGTTTGGTCTACGTCGGTGTCAGTCTCTCCGCATTGTATGGCTAAAATCGGCCAAACTGAATTTTCAGGTCTCTCCGCAAAATTGGCATAGTTTTCGGAACCAAAGCAGAAGACACCAAATAAAAATCTTCTGATATCCTGTTTATCCTGTAAACTGCCAAAGCAAACATTAGAGCAAAAAGAACGTTTAAAAAAAAACCTTGAAGAAAAAATAATTTCCTGAATGTAGGGTTTTTTTGACTCACATGTATATGGTTTGTGTGCATAACTGGTGTGTGTGAAGCAAATAGAAGAGCTCATAAAACACAGGAAACTTCTAGAAGAGTGCCCACTGAGTGGATTGTGCAGAAGTGTATCACTGAACATCACTTAGCTATAGGTGGCGCACTCTGTCTAATCATATACAGTCCACAGTGCTGTTATGGGATGGCTATATATGAACATTACTATATGGTACATCTGGAGAGGATTTCTAGTAATAATTCATTGGACTTATTGATTAAGTACTAATTTTTAGTACATTTGACTTCATAATAGAGAGTGACTATAGCTCTTCTGTGGAAAGTGTTTTGTTAGGCTATATAAGGCAATTGAGGAAAAGTTTGCAGTGCTAGTATTCACTACAACAGCATTACTAACTTCTAGTATATGTCCTCCAGTTGCTCTCCAAGTTTGATAGTTGACAGGGTGAACAGTTTAAACCCTGTCTTCTGTAGGGGACATTGTCATAGTTGTCCCAGCTCCAATAAGTAGTCGTCCGAACTGTGTAGCCATCGTCGGGTCATTTTTCTTATATTTATTTTTTGCATTTTGGTTTCTTCTTTTTTTTAGTTTTATTATCGTTTTTACTTGTCCTCTTGTGATTTATCCAGGATGAAACAATGCTACATCCTACTTTTGGACTTATAATGTAGTCCCTGACCTCGAGGACGTCATTAGGACTGGTTGTCTTCGTCAAGGACCAGGGGGGGAAGTTTTTATTTTTATTGTTTTGTCTGTAAAATGTCACCCCTGCCTCACCACACCCTACTCCCGCACCCCCCCCCCCCCCCCCGCCCCTACTACCTCCCACCCCCCCCCCCCTCCTCCCCCCTACCTCCCACCGCCCACCCCCCCTCCCCCCCCCCCCCCCCCTAGCCCTCCCCCCCCCCCCATCCCCCACCCCTCCCCCCATCCCCCCCCCCCCCCCCCCCCCCCACCGCCCCCCCCCCACCCCCACAACCCCCCCCGCCCCCCCCCCCCCCCCCCCCCCCAAGCCCCCAACGCCCCCCCCCCCCCCTTCCCCCTCTTCCCCCTGAAAATATAAGTGCACCCCCCCCCCTTCCCCCCCCCCTGCACCCCCCCCACGCCCCGCCCTCCCTCCCCCTCCCCCCTCACCTCCCCCCTCCACACAAACACGCCCGCCTCCCTCAACCCCACTCCCCCCCCGCTTCCTTCCCGCGCACCCCCCCCCTTCCACATCTCCCCCCTGCTCCCCTCCCCCTTCCCCCCCCCCCCCCCTCCCCCCGCCGCCCCCTCCCGCCCTCAGCACCCCCCCACCCACACCCCCCCGCACCCCCTCCCCCGCCCCCCACTTCCCCCCTCCCCACCCCCACCCCCCCCCTCCCCCCCCCTTCCCCCACCCACCACCCCCACTCCCCCCCCCCCACCCACCCACAGACCCCTCTCCCCCCGTGCCTCCCCCCCCACCCATCCCCCCCCCACTCCCTCACCCCCGCCCCCACTAGCCCCCAGCCTGACTCTCCGCCGCCCCCCCCCCCCCACCCCCCACTTCCCCCTCTCCCCCCCCCCCCCGCCCCCCACATCCACCCACCCATTTTTTTTGTAATTTTTTTTTATGTTGTGAGGTGTGGTGTGAGTTATTCGGTTGTTTTTTATTGTTTTTTTGTTGTAATTTTTTTGTTAATTTTTTGTTGATTTTTTTCATTTATTTTTTTTTTATGGTTTTCTGTGTTTTTTGTGTTATTTTTGGCTTTTTTGAGATTTTTTTTTGTAATTTTTTTTATTGTGCCAATATCATGTATGAGACGGTAGGGAGATGGGAACAAACCCGAGAATCGAGAGATGATTACGATGGGAGGCAGTGGTGGGCTTCTCTGTTTTGCTCTGTATGTAAGGAGATTGGACTAATGCGGATTTTGTTGTGAAGCATTTGTGTTGGTACTATGTGTATTAGTTGACGTAGTTTGAGTAGATTTTTCACTTGGGAATTTTGAGAGTTATATAAACTCACACCCCCCCGCCAGCACGCGATCCAAACCCTCGGCCTCTCCCCACCCCCCACCCCTCCCCCCCCACAACCCTCCCTCTCCCCCCAGCATCCCCACCAAGACCCTCCCTTATATAACGGTGTTTTTTGGAAAGAGAGGAAAGTTGAGAACAAAGAAGGATGGTATGGTAAAAAGGTTTTAGTTTAATTCGCCCACCCCACCGACCCACACACCCCCTCCATCCCGCCCGTATCGGTAAAGTTGGAATAGGTATGATTTTTTTGGATAGGGGTGTTGAGGCAGGAGAAGTATGATTCATGAAATATATTGCATTCAGCTGTAATTCAACCCCACCCTCCCGCCTCCCCCCCCCCCACATGTAATTATGTGTGACTTTAAATAGTAGTGGTATGAATCGTCGTTTATTGGATGTGATATGTTTTTAAAAAGAAGAGGGGTTTGGTTGTACTAGGATTCCGATATGCCTTTGTGGCTACCCTTCCGTCTCGCTTGAAGGGGAAATTTGAAAGTTTTATATCGCTGATTATTCGCCATGACTTGTTTTTTTTTGTAAGTATCGCATCTTTTTATTGTAATCTTGCTGCAGCCAGCGTCGCGGCCCACACCGGTAGTAAAGTTATAATAGATGATCCTTTTCTTAACAACTTTATTATAGATTAAATCTTTGATATTGACACCTAATCGATGTTTTAATGAGAGTGATTTAAACACTCAATACTAATTAAATACTTTGTTTTTAATAAATTTGTTATTTGTTTTATTGTTTTTATGTTTTTTCTTTTTTGGCGGCCATCTTAGAAATTTGTAAGTTTATGAAGGTTGGGTTTTTGTGGGTGGTCCTTGGTCTAAGGTGACCCGTGTAACAAAATTTTGTGGGGCTCTTTCCGGGAAGATGCAACTGTAAAAAATTGCTGTTAATTTTTGAAACAATTTTTGATTGTGTGTTAAAACTTTAATATCTCTGTGCTGTATATTGTTTATTTGTAAAGGAAAGTGTTTATACACTATGGCGTTACCGCATAGAGAGTTCGTCAAAGATTTTCATAATTTTCATGGGAGAAGTTTTTGGTTTGTTAAATGAAGATTTAAATATTTACTTGGCCAAGTCTTTAATGGATGTTATAGTTCAGGCATTCCTGAAAATGCAGTTTAATCAAAAACTCAGTTGATAACACATCTTGTGGAAGATAAATTTGTCTAGAACTGATGGGATGTTTTGGACAAGATTATGGTGAAATTCAGGGATGAGTCAGTCTTTGACAATTTTACAGAATGAATGCAATGCAATAGAACTGGCCAAATTTACAAATGCATTTAAGAACAAGAAAGACATGGATATAGTTGTAGAACAAGGATAAATGACAAGACAAATTTGGTTTTTAGAGAAGAAAATATATGACAATTACCTATGAATTAATAAACGTGAACATAGAAAGGGCTCGGAAACACAAAACGAGATTTCCAATTTTGCAAATTGGAACAAAAGAAGACAGATTACAACTGGTTATAGACTACAAGTAATGAAGTTGGCTAAATTTGACGCGCAAAACAAAATTGAACACGACATGTTAGCAAGGGTCACATCCTGCTCGAGAAGATGCTCGAAAGTTGTAATGTGGCCAAAGAGCAATGGTCAACATTGCTTCAGACAGTGTGTTGTACTTCATCTGTCTGGATAAGCTAGAGGAGATCAACCGTTCCATATCAATTATCAGTGTGCGTGTTGATTATGAGTAGTAAAGCAGTCCATTCTAAGGCCTATGAATTAGTGCTGAGTCGTATAGGCAACAATTTCGGAGTGCAGTTTTGGTTTTAATTTGAGCAGTTCAAACAGTGCCTTCACGCTGCATATTTTAAAATCGCATTTAGTATATGAACGCATACCAAAGATTTGAGAAAGCAGCAACAATAGCAGATGATTACACCCTCACACATAAGTTGAGTTCCAGCAATCTTATGGGTGGGCCCTATTAAGAGTCCAAGTTCAAATATGACATTCGAGTTTTAATAATTCAAATATTCTATAGGCCTACCAAAGGTATATCGTTTCCAACTAAGTATGGTACTACCAAAGAAGGAAATGTTAAGTCAGGTTCCTCCAATCAGGGGAATAAGGGTCTTCCGTGCAACCAAAGTCAGGGATTGGTTTTAAGTCAGATATAACTTGCACATATTGCAAGGATTCATGTCATTTAGACAACTGTTGGAAGTTGATGGGAAAGCAGATGGCCTTGAGCAGAAAATCTTCTCCCACAGGTTGTTGGCTGTGTCCCATTAGAATCACAAGTTAGTTTCCAGGCTATAAACAGAAGATGTTGAATCTGAGAAAGTTAGGAGACTTTGAACCATTGCTTGAAGCGTTTCGTGTCACCGCTTGATGTGACAAAGTGGAAATCCAAAACCATATACGATCATGCTTGAACCATGTTGTGCCCATTCAGTAATTTTTAGAGGGGTTCCCTTGCCCTCTAGTGAAGTCAGTGCAACAGGTGAGAATGCTTTGATCCAAGGGATAGTCATGGATATTAATTATTGTCCCCGCTTCATAAGGTGAATTTGAAGTCTGATTTTTGTGTGTGCTCTTTTGGGTACATGTTCCTAGTTGGAGTTCAAGGCTCTGAACTTTCCAGCAAAGTGTTTCAAATGTTATAGGGGAATGATTTGTCTAGTCGGTAAGTTACTTCCCGAACCAATTTGTTTACCCACATCGCTCCGGGCCAGACATAGATATTTGAGGATATGAATATGTAGTTTTATCCAGCTGTGCAGTTTACTCTGAGTATGGCTAGGAAAGCAGCTTAAAATTGCAAATAGTGATAGGATAGGGGATGACCTTGTTCCACTAATTAGATTTAGAGTAATCACGTTCATGTACAAGATATTAAGTGAACTCAGATCAAGGCCCTTTACCTCACTTACCTTTCTTCAGGGGAGACATTGGTTGTCTCCAAAACATAAGCATAGGCGGCCCTTGAGCAAGTCTATAGTGGGGATAATGTGATGACGACAATTTCCCTTAGTCATAGCAATTTAGTTCTTGAACAGGAGAATAATCCTGCACCATAGATTCTTAGTCCAAGGGCAGTGAACCGCTGCAGGCAGGAGTCTGAGGATGTTTCTGTGTGTGTTTTTTACAATCACAAGGGTGTGCTGATTGAGGAAATGGCAGGCCACCTGAATGCTTCCGGCAAATGTATGGATGAAGTGGGTTCACCAACACGATTCATTATATTTTGTTGTTTCCAAAGGTGTATCACGGGGAGGTCATCAGCATTGCCTCTGATTAGTTCTCCATGTAGGTACTTTTTAGGATGTCAAGGAAGACTGCAATGATTAGGATTTTGAACACCACTTTTGGTGTCCTACACTTCTGATATGGATTTTTCTGAATACTGTAGGTCTTGCCATACTTGTCAAGTTGCTGGCAATGCCTAATCAGCAAATCCCGCCCGCTCCTCTTCCGCTGAAACCGATCACTCTGCTACATCGGCACGTTTAGTCGGGTCATAGTTTTGACTGGGTAGGACCTTTCATCCCTATGGACTATAGTCGGGTAATCAGTCCCTACTTACTATCATGTGTGCCTCAACCAGTTCCCTGAATCCATATTCCCTTAGGATAATATTGTTAAGGCTAAAAAAACCGTAGTGAAGGCTTTGACCAAGTTTTTTTCACTTCTTGTAGGCCTCCCAAATCAATTTCAGTCAGATCAGGGTCATTAATTTCACTCTTGCCTATTTCAGCAAGTGATGTATGAATTAGGGATAGAACAGTATTTGTACAGTGCCTACCATGCTCGATCCCAAGGAGCCTTTAGAGAGATCTTCCCTTCCAAACCTTAAAGAATATTGATTTAGGAACTAATTTGTTTTGGAATTTTGAGATAGTGACTGGGATGTAGTGGAGTTTCACTTGTTATTTGGTTCTACAAGTGAATGTCAGTTCAGGAAACCCTATGTGTTCAGTCCCTTTGAGCTTAGTTTTTTTCGGGTGCGTACAGTTCGCGTGTCCCTTGAAATCCTAAAGGAGAATGGCTTTGAATGCTGAAACTGACACCAACCTTTTGGTACTATGTTTCCAAATTCACAAGTAGAGGCTCTAATGTTGCAAAGTTGAAATTGCCTAGGGATGAATTTGAAGTCAAGCCCAGAACACCAAAATTGAAGCAAGTAGTGTATGATCACTGATGCCACGAGCCTGGGTCTCTTTAAGGCCAGGAGATACCAAAGTGTAGTCTTGTTTTCCAATTTCCTGGCTCAATCCACTGCTAGGCCAGATTACCATGGTCCTTATACGTAGATCAAAAGTAATGTAAGTTGACGTATCATAGTCAAAACCGCGCCAGATAGCGTAAGAGTAGCTATTGTGCCGTTGAAATATGTTGACGGAGTATTGTGGTTAGAATGATGATGTGGCAGTTTGCAAAACTAGTGTGCTCTGTGAGTTCTTCTGAGGAAATGGAACATAATTGACAGTCCAAGAATCTGAAGTTGTACATCATGCAAATCAGTGATGACAGGCAGCATGACTATCTGAATCTAATTGCAAAATTCAGATGTTCTCATGATTGGATACAAAACTAGGCCACCTTTCAGAAAATTCAACACATTTGAAATCAAGTTCAGTTGATTCCATGAGTTTGAATATGGATGTGTTTTTCCAGAATGTACCTAGTAAACCAAATGTTGCTTACCATGATGTTGATGTGGTGTGATGTGTTGCACCAATAAAACACTATACCCTTACGAGTAAATCCTATGAGAAAGGACATTTCTCAACATAAGAGATAGAGTACCTGTTTGGCAAATACATCTTCATTTGTCCAAGCAAAAAGTGAAGGAGATTTCCCCATTGTTTTTTTTGGTTTCCAAAACCTGCACGTTTTCCCCTTAGGTTTGTGACAGTCCCTTCGAGCCAAGGGTAAGCAATGTTCAAGACTGATTCATTTCCCATACCTCGTATTGATGATTGTCGCAGCATTTGACAAAATTTTGCAATTCCAAGTACTTGTCAGCAAGTTTGACTCTTTTAATAAGGGTCATGGCGGTTCCCCTTTACTGTACTGTGCAAAGGTGTGAAGTTTCAATCAATCAGCATTTTTGCATTCCCGCGGCTGGGCTTTTTTTCAGTTCGTGTTAATCCTTTCTGGTATGAAAATACGCAAAGAATCTTTGGTACATTATATATTTTGCTGACATTAGAAGGCTGTGAAGCCTACTATGGATGACTTGATTTGTGTACAATCAATCTTTGGTAACAACCACATTGGGCGTCTCTCCATCACTTTGTTTTCAAAAAAAGTTGGTCAGAAAACAAATTGATACAGTCCAATTTTTTTTAAGAGTGAGTTTTTTTGTGTCCATGCGTCAATGTCACTCATTTTAGGCCATGTGTGTTGTTTCAATGAAGGCTAAGGTCAAAGCCTGTCATGGCTAAGTTGATAGCCTATGTAGAAGTTTTCTACTCACACCTAGTACCTTATAAAGAACTTCAGAGATTTCTTAGGTATTGCTGGATATTACAGGAAGTGTTGTCCAAACTTTTCAGATATTTTGGCCAGATCCTTATGTGACAAATTTGTTTTTGGTCCGCAAGAATGATTGAAATTTAGTTTCCATAAAATCAAAGCAATCTGATTAGTTGACCTAGTTCTTGTGATTGCATACCAGAACTTTTTTCAGAACCAAGTTTCAAATTGGCCTTAGATTATTGCAGAAGACTTATGTGGTGTGGTGGATTCTTAATTGTCAAGAATGAGAAGCGGATAGACATACCCATTTGTGTTATGTTTGTTGGTTGTGAGCTTTTATTTATTACATCGGTTAAAATCTGACCATAACCTATTCATCAACTCAGATGTTTGTTTTTCAGTCAGTTAGGTCCTGTTTTACAAAATGAACAAATATAATACAAAACGATAAAATAACAAAGAAATAAAAAGTAAGATACAAGAATACAAATAATGCACTTAGATAAAGGCAATATTAACGAAGGTTTACCCCAAAATTTATATATTTTTCTTAAAATCAGTAGTGAGCCAGCACTTTTCACATCAAACATTTACCAGGTTCCAGATAGTGAAACCGGGTGTACGATATACTGCGCTTCTTGTATCAGATTGAGGAATGGGAGATACATTTGCATTGAGATCTTGTATTAATAACCCTGTGTTATTTGTAAGGATAACGGTTGGCCAGATCAGAAGTGGGCAGGTATATTGTTTTTGTACATAGTCAACATATCATTAGTGTAATATCTTGTTAATCTTGTCATATATGGTTTTCCAACCTAAAGTTAGAAGAGCATCATTGCTTGAAATCGAATCCAAGTCGTCCCAGTAATACTGTTTGGCGCACGGTGTTGTTTTGCAAATTTGCAACCTACTTTTCTAATGGTAATGAAAGACAGTTACCCCATTACGACATTTGCGTTAGTCCAAAATGAAGATTCACAGTACACCTCTATATCTATACACCATATCAAGTAATTGGGTAGTGCCAAGAACACTTTTTGGCTTTTTAAGCATAAAATGCCCTGCAGAGTTGTTCCGAACAATAATCTACGTGGTCCGGCATGAGAGATTCTCATCAAACAAATGACACCCCAAGATTGCGTACATGAAGTTTTATTCCTTGTTAAACAGAGTCGTTGACTTTTAACATTACATCCTCATTATTAAGTTTAGAAATTTTTCATTATCATCAGTGTATACGTGCATGCATTTCTTTTGATTTTTTTTTGTATTTTAGGAACTTCTTGTTCAAAAAAGGGCTTTTATTAGAGGGGGCATATATTACAGACAGTACGATATATTCCAAACCTCTATTGGAGGAGGCATACAATTCAATTCCAATTGTGTCTTCCAAAGAGGGTGTAGGACTTCATCTGTAATAGACCATTTGCCATGTATTTTTCATCAATTATTGGGGCGGCTCAAAACTCAAACCACCGGTCCATGCTGGTTGGAACCAGTTTCTATTGTAAACCACTGTTCTTGTATCCACCAAGAACCGGCAGTTAACTGGTGGTTGAGTTTTGATATTACCCCTGCTCTGAGAAGTAGGTTTTGGATTTCTAGACTTCACATTGTACTTTGCTCATACCAAATAGGCAAGACTCTTGCAAATTGGTACAGAATAGTGCAGGCACAACTGAATGAAGAAGTTGTAATGTATTTTGTACTTACGGTGCATGTTTGTGTCAAGAGGTGCGCAAGTATAAATGGAATTATTTTCACGCAAGGATTAACAAAAGCCAAGTATTTTTTGCCTATTTGGTGATGAACAAAGTACAGATCCTAATTCAAACATAGATCTGTGTATGTGTGTGTTTATATGTATGTACATTTTGGTAATTTTGATGATTCATTTACAACATGGAATAACCGATGGTTTAAAGGTGCAATGAGAGATTTCACATATCAGGTGTCCCTAAAAAAATGAAAGTACTGATTTTTGCCCTGATGTAAAGCTTTCCATCAAAAATATCCCCATCTGAAAGGATTAAGCTGAGAAATGTTTCTTTGGTACAAAAATTGGGAAATTTCTAAATTCGTATAGGAGCAAATACGAAATTCAGCCTATGTTTTATATTGAAATATAAGCAAATGATAACCTTTTTTCTCTCTTTTAAACATTTCTGTAAGCCAAATACAAGGTAAGAAATCTCTGAGTGTCTAATGCTATATGGAATTACTATTTATGACATATTTATTGGTGCTGTCAAATCTCTTTGTTGCCTTTTAATTGTTAGTGATTTGTAGATGTCTTATAGTTCATAGGTTTACATCAATGTATTATTATTGTATTTGGTATTTTAAGACTAATAAAAAGTTTGCATTTTTCATCTAACATTTTGAAATTTGTTATTTTATATTTCTACAAGATGTTTGTAAGTGACCCTTGTAATCATCACAGAGCATATTACAATGTTTTCGCAACCATTTCTAAATTTTAATGCAAAGTAGCATTTCTTCACACTTTAGTGGTAGTGTGTTACTCAGCAGCCTCCAACATTAGATACATATATGGCTACCACTGTCAAGAGGAATTTCTTCAATAACTATTAGAAGTAAGACCTAGAAAATAAGGAACAGGGGAGGATAGAAAATGTGGGTAAGAGGGAAGGAGGTAACCTCTGAAGACAACCCGTAATTACAACATGGAGGACATTTTCCACCCAAAATAGGGAAGCACCGTACAGGCAAAAAAAGTGAAAATAGGAAGAAAATATCAAGTTAATTAATCTGTCAAACAATGTACAGGCTGTCCCAATGTTGCTCCTCATCACTTGCCAATTCAAAAAAAAGTATTTAAAATACCAAAGCACAAGTTTTTTTAGTTCGTGGAGGATAAGATTGTGGTATGAATGCTGTAATCCATTGTACATTAGTCAGTGTGGCACACATCAACTACTTCAGAAGTTTTGCCAGTCTGATATTGTTAGGCCCCTAACTACAGACATGTGTAACAAATCTCAGTACAAAAGGTTTTGAGTGCCAAATATTTAGACAGACTGACATCCACCCCTTAACACAATTCTTAAGTGCCACAAATGGTGCCTTAAGGATAGGGGGCCAAACAAAGTTTGTTACAGGGGGTTCACTTTATAAATTGATCCAATCGTGCTGAAAAGTCTTCCATGTTATTTGTCTACACAATGAATTCAGGAAAGGTTAGTTTGTACAGCTACCACATAAAGTTTAAGATTATAGACTAAATAAAAACAGCAAAATCAATAAAAGGGTCAATTTCGTCGGTTGTACAGGGGTCAAATTTTTAATTTGCTCCGATTTGGGATAAAAAATGGTGGCAATTATTGATGGAGCTCTTAGGATTAAATAGGAATAGTTTGTTTGTTTGAGTGTTGCAATCTTGCTTAAGAAATTAGGGGGAAACAAGTTCAAGCCCTATTGATGCAATGGAGTGACCTTCTGTGCCCCCTCCATCGGTAACTTAGTATTTTAGACAGTCCAAAACTATTCCCTTATTTTAATCCGATGAACGCCATCATACTTTGCACCATTTTTCATCTAAATCGGAAGCAAGTTAAATTGTATCTTTTGTGAAACAAACATTCTTATTCAGTGGGCCGGGTTTAGTAGTAAGCAAACCCGCAATATCATTGGTTGTTTCCTATCTTATATTCTGAGACGATATTATACGTTTTCCAAACCAAAACAACAATCCTACTTTTATTCTCTAAGTAGTGCAGGACAGAATCAATGGCAATACTCATTTGTACTACTCTCTATAGACATTATTTATTGAACTTCTAACCAATAGAATTATTCAATCAATATCCCCTGTTTTTTGTCGTAATCTTGTTAAGTTCCTTGACTCAAAGAGTCCGGCTTACTGCTCACACAATTACCACGCAAAACTTTTCCTTCCATATCAGAAATGTTTGGCGTATTCAATGAATACTATTCTATATTTTTATAATCGCTCCTGAAACTGTCACCACATAGTTAGGGCTCTGATTATTGCTAGACTCGACTACTGTAATGCCTGTTTTTACTTCTGCCCACAATGATAACAGACTCTCAGCGACTACAAAACAAGGGCTGCCACCTTTGTTTGCTGTTATCAAAGAATGAATCCCAATCCCTCTTCAGGATTGCATGGCTCCCATTCAGCAAAGTATCATGTTCAAATACTGCTTATGTTTATAAAGCTTTAAGTAATTTGGCTCACCATACATTGCGTAGCATTTTTGTGTCTATTGGTCCCTCCTCTCCCTGCGATCAGCAATGGAACAATAACTGTTTTGGTGGTGCCAAGGCCAAACCTGTCATCGTGATGTAGCTTTCCCTGTTGTAGCTGCCAAGGGCCTGGAACTCCTTGGCCATATAATTATAAAATCAAGTTTCAATTGAGATATTCAAACGTAATCTTTAAGACATATTTTATTCTCCTCAGTAGTCGTTTGTTTTATTCTGTAAACAACTGTTACTATGACTAGCGTCCTAAATACCATGTATTAATGTATTATTGCAATAGCCATTTTTTCATGTTGGTACACTATCGGTACGTCTACCGTAATAGCATTGTTGAAGTGTTAAAGTAATTGGGGCGGTCTTAAAAAAAGTGCTGTTTTTGCTTTATAGAGACACTGGCACATCTGAAAAATTTGCTGTCTACAAGTGATAAATGCATAAAAAGGTCTATTTTCCATTAGGAATGATACATGGGTGTCTTTTAATGAAACTTGTAAAAATACTGGACCAATTTGTAAAATCATACTTTTGGTCTTAGTGCACTGACAGAAAGGAGGCTATGGATTTGTGAATGGGATTTTTTTTTAAGGTCTAAGTTGTTGTTGTTGTTGTTTTTTTGAATGGTGAAAAAAAATTGTGGAGTCTATGGGTGAAAAAGGGGGTCTTTCAATTCGCACACACTGTGTATCATAGTATTAAGTTCTCTTCCCAGCTCAAAATTATCTTGGTGCTTTGAATATTTTCAACAATGCTTTTTGTCAATGTTGCAAATAGGGAACTACAGGATTCAAACAACCTTCAAATCTGAAATTTTAACTATACTTAGTTCCCCAGGTAGACAAGGATGAATATTTATTAATCTTTCGCTGGAGAAAGCCAACACACACAATTGTTGACCAAAAAACGTGCGCTTGGCCTAATTTGAACCGGCGACGTCCATATTACTAGAAAGACACTCTTCCAACTGAGCTATCAAGCCTGGTTTGGTAGAGGAGCGATAGATATCATCTATAGGCGTTAGGTCCGAAAGGTGTCCATCGCTTTCCTAGGGGATAGCATTAGAACAGTATATTTCCATATAAAAAATAAATGTGCAATACATGAATGAATGGTTATAAAACATGGGTAGTTTATAGACATTATTATTAAACCACATACTAGTATAAAGGAGGTTTTGCTGATAAATGACAATACAACATATGTTTATAATTTTTGGTTCAATCTGTTTGCTCTCTGGTGATTTTGATTGAAAAATTGCAAAAAAATACAGTAAAAAGCTATATAGTGTGGTGGATTGTTGTAAAATTGTGAATTTTGATGTGTTACAGGCCCCAAGAATTAGCAATGATTTATTTCACTTTGAATGAGTTAAACTTATAAATTAGCATATAAAATATTATAAATTAATCTAAGTAACATAATATAAAAATATACAGTGTGAGTCAATAAAAACCCTACATTCAGAATAAAAAATAATTAAAATAGTTACGAATTATTTTTGCTCCAATGTTTGCTTTGGTTATAAAGAGGGATAAACAGGCTTTCAGAAAACATTTATTTGGTGTCATTTGGACTTTGGAGGAAGAAGTTATGCCTATTTTGGTGAGAGACTTAAAAATCTTTTTTTTTTTTTTTTTTTTTATATGGTTTGTGTGCATAACTGGTGTGTGTGAAGCAAATAGAATAGCTCAGAAAACACAGGAAAATTCTAGAAGAGTGCCCAACTGAGTGGATTGTGCTAGAAAGTGTATCACTGAACATCACTTAACTATAGGTGGCGCACTGCTGCATAATCATACAGTCACAGTGCTGTGTATGGGTGATGGCTATATATGAACATTCTAATATGGGAACACTGGAGAGGATTCTAGTAAGATCAGGACTTATGATGTAATGTACTAATTTTAGTACATGACTCATAATAGAGAGGACTAGATCCTTCTGGAAGTGTTTGATAGGCTATATAAAGCAATTGAGGGAAAGGTTGCAGGCAGAGTATCACAACATCATTACTCCAAGTATAGTGACATCCAGGTGCTCCAAGGTGACAGTGACAGTAAACACTGTCTTCCGTAGGGGACATTGTCATAGTTGTCTCAGCTCCAATAGTAGTCGTCCGACTGTGTAGCCATCTTCGGTCTTATATTTCGTGGCCTCTGAGTTATCCAAGGATAAACAAGCTACAGCACTTTTGGACTTTATATTTAGTCGAGCTTCGGGAGTCATTAGGAGCTGGTTTTCTTCAGTCAGGACAAGTCGTCCGTGGACACGTCCCGCTACTGGAAAGTGAAGTTTTACGCTGGATTATTCGCCAGGACTGTTTGTAAGTTCTGCATCTTTATAGTAATCTTGCTGCAGCCAGCGTCGCGGCACACACCAGGTAGTAAGTCTATAATAGATCATTAATTAACAACTTTATTATAGATAAATCTTTGATTATTGACACCTAATCGATGTTTTAATGAGAGTGATTTAAACACACAATTAAAATAAATACTTTGTTTTAAAATTTGTAATCCAGTTCACAGTGTATTGTCTAGTTATTCAGGAGTTTGAATTTGTAGTTTAGAGGTGGTTTTGGCCTTGGTCAAGGTGACCGTAACAAAATTGGGGGCTCGTCCGGGAGATACACTGTAAAAAATACGGTTAAAATATTGAACAAATTTTGATTGTGTGTTAAACTTTAATATCTGTGCTGTATAATTGTTATTTGTAAAGGAAGTGTTTATACACTATGGCGTTTAACGCAGAAGAGTTCGTCAAAGATGTTTCGTGGGAGAAGTTTGTTGTGCTTAAAAAGCCAGATTTAATGGAATTGGCCAAGTATTATGGGATGGAAGTCAGGCATTCCATGAGAAAGCAGTTAATCAAAAACCAGTTGATAACACATCTTGTTGAAGAAGATTTGCTAGAAGAGGGATGTTTGGAAAAGATAGTGGAAATTCAGGATGAGTCAGTGCTTTGAAAATGTAACAGATGGAAATGCAAATGCAAATAGAAATGGCCAAATTACAAATGCAAGAAAAAGAAGACAGGATAAGTTAGAAAAGGAAAGACAAGACAAATTGGTTTTAGAGAAGGAAAAATATGAATTAGAGAATGAGAAACTTGAAATAGAAAAGGCTCTGAAACAACAAGAACTAGATGCCAAATTGCAAATGGAACAAAAAGAAGACAGATTACAAATGGAAGAAAGAATGAAGTTGGCAGAAATTGAAGCCAAAACAAAATTAGAAAAAGGCACATCAGGCTCCTCCTCACACTCAGGTTTTGATGCCACCAGGAATATCAAATTGGTTCCGACATTTAGGGAAACAGAAGTTGACAAGTATTTTTTGCACTTCGAGAAGATTGCCGAAAGTATGAAGTGGCCTAAAGAGCAATGGACAACATTGCTTCAGACTGTGTTTATTGGGAAAGCTAGAGAGATCTACTCGTCCATATCAATTGATCAGTGCGGTGATTATGAAGTAGTAAAGCAGTCCATTCTTAAGGCCTATGAATTAGTGCCTGAGGCGTATAGGCAAAAATTTCGGCAGTTGGTTTTAATTGAGCAGTTCAAACAGTGCATTCACGCTGACATAAAAACTCATTTAGATGAACGCGATATCAAAGATTTGAAAAATGCAGCAACAATAGCAGATGATTACACCCTCACACATAAGTTGAGTTCCAGCAATAGTATGGGTGGGCCTAATAAGTCAAGTCAAAATTACAAGCGTTTTAATTCAAATATCTATAGGCCTTACCAAAGTAGATCGTTCCAAAGTATGGTACTACCAAAGAAGGAAATGTTAAGTCAGGTTCCTCCAGTCAGGGGAATAAGGGTCCTTCTAGAATATAGTGCCAAACCAAAGTCAGGGATTGGTTTTAAGTCAGATATAACTTGCACATATTGCAAGGACTCAGGTCATGTTATGACAAACTGTTGGAAGTTGATGGGAAAGCAGATGGCCATGAAGCAGAAGTCTGCTCCCACAGGTTGTGCTGTGTCCATTAGATCACAAGTTAGTTCCCAGGCTATTAAACAGAAAGATGTTGAATCTGAGAAAGTTAGGGAAGACTTTGAACCATTTGTCTTGAAGCGTTCAGTGTCGCTTGATGGTGACAAAGTTGATCCAAAACCTATAAAGATCATGCGTGACACATGTTGTGCCCAGTCAGGAATTTAGAGGGGTCATTGCCCTTTAGTGAAGTCAGTGCAACAGGTGAGAATGCTTTGATCCAAGGGATAGGCATGGATATTATTAGTGTCCCTCTTCACAAGGTGAATTTGAAGTCTGATTTGGTCTTGGGTACAGTCATAGTTGGAGTAAGGCCTGAACTTCCAGTCAAAGGTGTTTCAATGTTATTAGGGAATGATTTGGCAGGCGGTAAAGTACATCCCGAACCAATTGTTACCCACAATCCCTGCACAGACATAGATAGTGAGGATATGAATAGTGCAGTTTATCCAGCCTGTGCAGTTACTAGGAGTATGGCTAGGAAAGCCATGCTTAATGCAAATAGTGATAGGAAGGATGGATGACCTTGCCGCTAATTTAGATTTGAGACCGCGTTCATGACAAGAATTAGATGAACCAGATCAACTTCCCTCTTCAGGGGGGATAGGTTCTCCAAAACAAAGGCAGGCGGCCCTGAGCAAGTACATGTGTGGGATATGATGATGATCCCTTAAGTCTAGCGGGAGTTAGTTTCTTTGAAACAGGAGTATGATCCTGCACTCAAGACTCTTAGTCAAGGCCGGACCCTGCAGGCAGGAGTCTGAGGGATGTTTCCTTGTGTTTTTACAAACACAATGGTGTGCTGATGAGGAAATGGAGGCCCCCTGATGCTCCGGCAAATGAATGATGGAAAGTTGTTCCTCAGATGTTTTCCAAGGTGTATCAATAGGGTGGTCATCAGCATTGCCCATGATAGTCCCCATGCAGGACATTTAGGAGTCAAGAAGACTCATGATAGGATTTTGAACCATTTTTGGCCTACATTCGAAATGATGTTTCTGGATACTGTAGGTCTTGCCATACTGGTCAAGTTGTGGGCAAGCCAAATCAGAAAATCCCGCCCGCTCCTCTTAACCGATACCCTACATTCGGCAGCCGTTTGTAGGGTCATAGTTGACTGTGTAAGACCTCTCCCTAGGACTACGTCGGGTAATCAGTACCTACTTACTTTCATGTGTGCCTCAACCGAGGTTCCCTGTAGCCATACCCTTGAGGAATCTTAAGGCTAAACCGTAGTGCAGGCTTTGACCAGGTTTTTCACTCTTGTAGGCCTACCAAGTCAATTCGTCAGATCAGTGGTCAATTGTCACATCTGGCCTTTTCAGCAAGTGATGTAATGATTTAGGGAGAGAAACAATATTTGTCCAGTGCCTACCATGCCGAGTCCCAAGGAAGCTTTTAGAGAGATTCCACAACTCTCCAATAATATGAAGGGACTTATTGTTTGGAATTTGAGAAGGAACTGGATGAGGAGTCACTTGTTATTGTTTGCTACAAAGGGATGCATTCAGGAAACTCTAGGTTTTAGTCCCTTTGAGTTAGTTTATGGGCGTACAAAGTTTCGCTGTCCCTTGAAACTCCTAAGGAGAAATGGCTGAATGATGAAACTGACACGCAACCTTTTGGACTATGTATCCATTCAAGTATAGGCCCCAATAGGGCACATGATTGCCAGGAGAATTTGAAGCAAGCCCAGGCCAAAATGAAGAAGTGGTAAGATCAAGAGGCCAAGCATGGTCTTTAAGGCCAGGAGAACCAGTGTTTGTTTGTTTCCAATCCCTGGACCTCCACTGCAGGCCAGATACCAATGGTCCTTATACGGTAGAGTCAAAAGTAAATGGAGTTGACTACATAGTCAAAACGCCAGATAGGCGTAGAGTAGGCAATTGTGCCGTGTCAATATGTTGGAAGAGTATGTAGGTAGAAATGATATGGCAGTGCAAAACCAGTGCGCTCTGTAAGGTCCTGCTGATGAAAGTAAACATAATTGACAGTCAAAGAATTTGAAGTTGTACATAATGCAAACAGTGATGACAGGCAGCATGACTATCGAATCAAGTTGCAAAATTCAGATTGCTCAAAGATTTTGATACAAAACTAGGCCACCTTTCAGAAAATCAAGAGGTTTAAATCGGGCAGTTGATTCATGAGTTTTGAAGATGTTTTTTTCCAGATTACCTAGTAGAACAAATGTTCTTACATGATGTTGATGTGTGTGATTGTGCACCAATAAATCAGCACCCTTACAGATAAATCCTATGAAAGGACTCTCAACACGAGATATAGTACATGTTGGCAAAACAATATAATTGAACCAAGCAAAGTGAAGGATTTTCCCCCCTTATGTTGGTTCCAAAACCTGATTGTTCCCTTATAGGTTTGTGACAGTCCTTCAGAAGGGTAATCAATGTTCAAGACTGATTCATTTTCCAATACCTCGTATTGATGATTGCATTGACAAATTGGCAATTCAAAGTTGTCAGCAAGTTTGACTTTAAGGGGTATTGGCAAGTTCCCCTTACTGACTGTGCAAAGGAAAGTTTCAGCATTTTTGCATCCCGGATGGGCTTTTTTCAGTATTGTGTTATCCTTTCGGTATGAAAAACGCACAGACTGTAACTTATATAGTTGCTGACATAGAAGGCTGTGAAGCCTATATGGATGACTTGATTGTGTACCATCCATCTTGGGAACAACACATTGGGCAGCTCCATCACTTGTTTCAAAAGTGTCAGAAAACAAATTGACAGTCAATTTTGGTCAAGAGTGAGTTTGCCATGCCAATGTCACTCATTTAGGCCATGTAGTAGGTAAAGGCAAGGTCAGCTGTTCAAGGCTAAAGTGAAGCAATTGAGAAGTTCCCCACACCTAGTACCAGGAAAGAATTCAGAGCTTCTTAGGAGGCTGATTTACAGGAAGTTTTGTCCAAACTTTTCAGATATTGCCAGTCCTTTGACAAATTTGCTAGCCAAAAATGTCAAATTGTTTCGGTCGCAAGAATGTGAAATTGGTTTCCAGAAAATCAAAGCCATACTGATTAGTGAACAGTTCTGATTGCACCAGACTTCAGAACCAATTCATGTTGGCCATAGATGCCAGAGACATAGGGTGTGGTGGAGTTCTTATGCAAGAAGGAGAAGACGGAAGAGACCACCCTATTTCGTATGTTGTTGTGTTGTGAGCTTTATTTATACACGGTTAAAAATACAAAACATTACATCAACCAGGTTGTTTTTCAGTAGGTCCGTGATTTACAAAAGTGATACAAATATAATACAAAAACCGATAAAATATACAAAGAAATTAAAAAAAAGTAAGGAGACAAGATTACAATATAATGCAATTAGATAAAAGGAAAATATTAAAAATGTTTTTTTAATCCCCCCCCCCCAAATTATATATTTTTCTTTAAAATACGAGTGAGCCAGCACTGTCACCTCAACATTTAAAGAGTTCCAGGATATTGAACCGGTGTAGTACTGCGCTTCTTGTATTCAAGATGAGGAAATGTGGGATACAGTTGCATTTGAGATCTTGTATTATACCCTTGTTATTGGTAATGAAACGGTTGGCCAGATAAGAAAGGGGCAGGTTATTGATTATTTTTACAAGCAACATCATGATGAAATTTATATCTGTCATATATGGTTTTCCAACCTAAAGTATTGAGAGCATCAGTGCTTGAATCGAACCAATTCGTCCCAGTAATAATTTTGGCGGCACGGTTTTGCAAAATTTGCAACCTACTTCTATGGGTATGACAGACAGTACCCCATACGACATTGCAGTAGTCAAAATGAGATTCAACAGTACATCTATACACCATATCAAGTAAATGGGTAGGCAAGAAACTTTTGGCTTTTTTAAGCATAAAAATGCCCGGCAGAGTTTTTTTCCGAACATAATCTACGTGGTCTGTCCATGAGAGAGTCTCATCAATGACAACACCAAGATGCTTACATGAGTTTATCCTTTTTAAGACAGAGTCGTTGATTTTAACATTAACATCCTCATTATTAAGTTTAGATAATTTTTGACGAGTGCCCATTATCATTACCTAAGTTTGTTTCGGATCAACCAGTTTTTTATGTTCTCGAGATCACCGTTTAACATATAAACAATGTCTACAATATCTTTACCATGAACATAGATTGCAGTGTCATCTGCATACATACTCACTTTGCATGATTGAACATAATTAGGCATGTCATTTATATGAACAAGAAGTTCAACAAGCACCAAAGAAATTACTCCACTATTGAGAAGGAGTGTCTTGCTCTGATTTTGGCATTAGGGCATTTTGATGTATACTTGGGCACCACAGTGCACCCTGTGCTTGTCTTCACAGATCACAACCCCTCACCTTCATCCATAGGATGAAAAACAAGAATCATATGTTAGTGAGGTGGAGTTTGACCTTACAAGAGTACAACCTAGACATCAGACACATCAAAGGCAAAGATAATGTGATGGCTGATGCCTTATCCAGAATTGTTTAGTTTGTCAGAAACAAGTAAAGCTTTTAAAAAGGAAGTGTGACATTGTGAATAAGCTATGTATGTGAAATTTCAAGATATTAAGAGCCTTAAATAGGTTACGAAAGTTTGCTTTTCAATCAAACTTTCTTTAAAGGGGAGGGTGTTACAGGCCCCAAGAATTAGCAATGATTTATTTCACTTTGAATGAGTTAAACTTATAAATTAGCATATAAAATACTACAAATTAATCTAAGTAACATAATATAAAAATATACCTGGTTTGTGTGCATAACTGGTGTGTGTGAAGCAAATAGAATAGCTCAGAAAACACAGGAAAATTCTAGATGAGTGCCCAACTGAGTGGATTGTGCTAGAAAGTGTATCACTGAACATCACTTAACTATAGGTGGCGCACTGCTGCATAATCATACAGTCACAGTGCTGTGTATGGGTGATGGCTATGAACATTCTAATATGGGAACACTGGAGAGGATTCTAGTAAGATCAGGACTTATGATGTAATGTACTAATTTTAGTACATGACTCATAATAGAGAGGACTAGAACCTTCTGGAAGTGTTTGAGAGGCTATATAAAGCAATTGAGGGAAAAGTTGCAGGCAGAGTATCACAACATCATTACTCCAAGTATAGTGACATCCAGTTGCTCCAAGTTGATAGTGACAGTGACAGTAAACACTGTCTTCCGTAGGGGACATTGTCATAGTTGTCTCAGCTCCAATAGTAGTCGTCCGACTGTGTAGCCGTCTTCGGTCTTATATTTCGTGGCCTCTGAGTTATCCAAGGATAAACAATCTACAGCACTTTTGGACTTTATATTTAGTCGACCTCCGAGCTTCGGGAGTCATTAGGACGGTACCCCCCATACCCCAGTGCCCTGTCCAATCAGGGAGGGTCGTGCCCCCCCCCCAATCGGAAATGACTCATGCTACTGCCACTGCACATATCTTAACGTTGTCCTCATCTGCTAATCAATCCAAACCCAACGCGCGGAGAACATAGGCGGTTTTTGGTTTAAAATAAGATAATACTTTACTTTAAATATACTAAATAGTTATCCCTAACCGCACTCAAATTTCTTCTTCACTAATAATTATTGCCTATAACTAATTATGCCAAAAATTGACTGACTTTGACTGACTTGACTTTACTGCAATAGGACGGGGGTTGTCCCTTTGCTATTCTCTTGAGTAATTCTCCTCCAATCTGGTCTGCCCTTTGCAATAGATTCGGCTTTTTGGAGGTCCCATGCCTGTGTCCTTGGGATCTGGTCTTTTCCATCTTGCTGGTGGCGACCTGGCTTCCTACGCGCTTGTTGAAGTCTTGCATATAGGCTTGGTATGTATCCTTGTGTTCGGCCATCCTGGACGACATGTCCAAACCACTCCAGCCGTCTCCTGGTGACCTGCAGCCGTGATGTGCATGTGATGTTCACACGCTGTCTAATTTCAGGATCATTTCATTTTGTCCAGAAGGTTCACTCCTTAGGATGGACCGGAGACATCGCTCTCAAAGCTTTCTAGCTTTTGGCCTGTGCAATCCCCAACCCCATTTTTTTTATTGTGTGGATAACTCAAAAGTACCGTAAAATCATCTATTCTATTAAATTGACCAAGCCTGTCTCTTGACGTTTACACTGAAATTATTTTTACTGGGTAAATATACTTGGAGCCCCTCCTCCCCACCCCCCCCCCCCCACCCGCATCATGTTGGAGAACAACAACTATTTTTGCCGTATGATAATGACGTTTAAAAATTAACTTATTTAAAATGAGAATTATACATTGAGCTCTCCACCCCCTACCCCACCATGTTATGGAGACTACAAAGTATAGTTTGTCCGGTATGTTAATGACGTTTACTGATTTTATTTCATGGGGAAATATGCATTGAGCCTTCGAATCCCCCCAGCACCGATGTATTGATAGTCGTATATGCAGAGCCATAAGTGGAATTTAAGCATTGACAAAAGCGTGTTAACTGCATGCTTCACAATCACATTTTTAAGTATGATTTGTGTCTTCAACATTGTATGGGGGGGGGAGGGGTGGACGTTGGGGGTTAATTTTTACAATATGCATAGCCTAAGTGAAGGTGATAATTGAGCAAAGCGTCTAAGTATGATTAGTGCTTCAACAATTGTATGGGGGGGAGGGGGAGGGGGAAGCGGGTGGTACCTTGGGGGTGATGTTTACCAATATGGAGAGCCATAAGTAGAGAAGGTACGGCTGTCCGGAAAGTGTGTAGTCCTGTGTCACAGACTGCGAAATTTATTATCTAAAGGTATCTCTGCGCGAGAGATTAACGTTATCAGTCCCGCCATAGAAAATGTGTGTTAAATGAAACTAAATCTCAATATCTCCGGAATACCGGAGGGGTTCTGAAGTTTTGCATCAGAGGTCCATTACTATGTTTTGGCTTTACTATGTAGCGCAATTTGGGTCTGAACCTATCGACCCTAGTGAGACAACTTGAACACGTTTTTGTCGGGTCTTTCGGTACTCGCAGACCGAAACGTTAACCACACGCAAATCTCTACGGGCGAATCTCTTTTTCCCACAATCCTTTTCTGCATTATTCCAGTCCTGTGAGAATTTCCACCACTGTTTCAATTTTATTTTTTTCAATTTTTAAGAACAGGAATTACGTACTTACGGACCGCCGTAAGAATAAGGTGAAGTATTGAGCAAAGCGTGTTAACTCATGCTTCACCAGCTGCTCAGTATTAATTTAGTGCTCAAACAGTTGTACGGGGGGTTACTGTTGGGGTGATTTTTCCAAGTGGTTATGTCTATTTGCAGAGTCACAAGTGCAAGGTAAAGCATTGAGCAAAGCGAATTTCATGAAGGCACTTCAAAATAACTACACAAAAACAAAAACATAAACAACGATTTCTCTGCAGGCGATATGAGTTCAAAAATTAAAACTAGTTCAAAGTGTAGTTCATACATTAAACTTTATTTCAATCTCAAGGTCGCTACATCTATAATGAAAATTAGGATCCCCCGATCAACCAAACAAGCTACGATTTGGTGGGCGACAACATTAATTGATCTTATGATAGGCAATTGGTTAAGGTTTTGTAATGTCAACAAGTCCGAGAGGTTTCTACTGACCAATGAAATTTTTTTATTTACTTGGAAAGCTTATAACCTTTGCCGGTTTAAAAATGCTGGGGCACAGTGTTGCCCGTTTATCATTATGCCATAAATAACGTTATACCTAGAAAACACCCCCAATCACCAAAATCGGGTCACTCTCGATTTGAAGAGAGTGTTTTGACCATCTCTTTTTTTGATATTTAGTTTGAGTAATAGGTAGGTATCCTGAAAATGGGTGGGTGGCCATGTCCACATCGCTGGATTTCATCATTATCAAAGCATAAGAAGAAAATCAATGAAAAAATGCCAGGCCCACCGTTTCCATATGTTACCTCATCACAAATCCGAACATGATTGCATTATGATGCCCTGACTTGATGTGTAGGCCACAGGATTACTATTCCATAGTGACCGAATATTTCTTACAACTTGAATGTTCTTCACAAACGGTACTATCACTTAATTATTTTGTAGAAATAAAGCATATCCATTCAAGCAAAAAATGAATTTGATAGAAAAAAATAGGGCGCTGTTTTAACGAAATCTGGATCTGCCCTTTTAACTGCTTAGAGTGTCGTACTTTAAGCACTGAAGCAGGTTAGCGCTTACAATCCAAGTCAATTTTTGATGCCCAGTTTGAAATTTAGTTACATGACAGGATAATAACGCTGGCCTTGGGTATAATATAACGTAAAAACGCATGTTTACCTTCCTTTAAGCCTTTTCCTCCACCGAGAGAATAATGTCAGCGACGCGAACAACTCTTTTCTTTCTCTTCTGCACGGGTCGATCATTATATATCACAATCGAAGTTTGCCAATGGGCCGGCCCGCCCAAACTTCATGTAATTCTAAATTCGGCTATTCTAAGCCAGGTACCGTCCCTGATTGGGGGGCGGCACAGGCCTTTTTTCATGCACCTTTTCAATGGAATTTTTTCATACAACCCCCGGTCCGAACACTCCTCCCCAACACCCCGCTTCCAGCACCCCCTCCCCACCCCCTTCCCCCTCCCAACCCCACCCTCTTCCCAACCCCTCCCTACCCCTTCCCAACAGCCCCTCCCCCCCTCTAACCCCCTTCCCCCAGCACCCCTCCCAACCTCCCGCTTACCCCAACGAACACCCCTTCCCCCTCCACAATCCGCTCGCGCCCTCCCCAATAACCCCCCCAAACCCTCACTCTCAAACCACTCCCCTCTAGAAACCCCGCCCCGCCCCAACACCCCTCCCACCCCCAACAACCCGTGCGCTTCCCACACCCCGGCCCCAACCAACAGCCCGCGCCCGGCCCACACCCCTGCCCCAACACCCTGCCCGGCCCTCACAACCCCGCCACCCACCCCGACCCCCTCACCAACACCCCCACCCCACTACCAACCACAATCCCCACTACCCAACATTGATAAGTAGGCAGGAATGTGGCATGGCTTATTGCCCAACCGATCCTCCAATTACAAACCACGACACAAAGACCGTACAAAAGTTTTCTGAGCGAATGAAAAGAGCGAATGACACAGTGCGCATAAAAATGTTCGAATGACAAATTGCTCATAAAGTAATGGGAATAATTTTAAAGTTGGGGCGAGGGGTGCTTGGGGGAGGGCGGGTCCTTTTGTTCTTTTTCTTTCTTTACCGCCCTCTTTCCCCCTCGGTTCCGCCCCCCTCCTTGCCGCCCGCCCTGCTTTCCCGCGGTCCCTCGATACAAGGTACACACATGAGTTAAAAATAATAGATTAAATCATGTCAATTACATACAAAAATAACAAATAATTGGCACACAAGACTAATTAATATACATAAGGATGTTAATATAAAAGCTTGAATAAAGCCCTTTAAACTAAATATCAATATTTAAAAAAATGTGTTTCTTTGACACCTTTTTTAAAACAGACTGGAAGATTGACAAGATTTTGAGTGAGGACGGTAGCTATTCCCATGAGAATGGCACCAGAGTACTTGAAGGAGCGTTTACTATCTTCCGTTTTGACAGAATAAATGACAGATGATATTATGAGCTTTTAACATCTTTTTATACGCATGCTTGAGTAGTCTGGATTGAATGCTGTCCCTCACGTAATCCGGAGTCCATCCCATTGATACTACAATCAAATATTTTCAGAGGAGATATCTGGGCCTTTGACTACAATTTTCCCACTTTAAATTTCTCTGTATAAATCCCTGGTGGAATATCTCGATTTTATAACCCTGTACAACCATAGTCATAGGGTGGGGTGTTAGGGAGTGGGTGTTGGGAAGAGGAGGGATTTGGGAGGGGAGGGATGTTGGGGAGGGAGTGGTGTTTGGGATGGGTTTGTTTTAAAAAATCCATTAAAAAGTGGCAAAAAAACGGCCTTGTGCCCCCCACATGGACGGTACACCACCCCCCCCCCCACCACCCCTACCCATACCCAGTGCCCCCTTCCAATCATGTCGGTGCCCCCCCCCATCGGATGACCAATGCACGCCCGCACTATCGTATAACGTTGTCTCACATCTGCTAATTCAATCCAACACAAACCACGGCGACGTATAATACATAGGCGTTTTTGTTTAAAAATATACTTTAACTTTAAAATTACTAAATAGTTATAGCCCTAATCGCACAGTCAAATTTCTTCAATATAACTATGCCTATAACTAATTATTTCCAAAAATTGACTTTGATGACCTTTGTGACTTGACTTGACTTTACGCATAGGACGGCGTGTCCCTTTGCTATTCTCATGATTAATTCTCCTTCCTCCATTCTGGTCTGCCTTTGCAATATATTTCGGCATTTTGGAGGTCCAAAAAGCCTGTGTCCTTGGGATCTGGTCTTTCCACTTGCTGGTGGGCGACCTGCTTCCATACGCTTGTTGAAGTCTTGCATATAGGCGTGGTATGGTACTCCTGTGTGTTCCGGCATCCTGAGACATGTCCAAACCACTTCTGCCGTCTCCTGGTGACTGCTCCCCGTGATTGTGCATGTGATGTTCCGACCTGTCCTAATTTCATCATTTCAATTTTGTGTCCAGAGTTCACTCCTAGATGGACCGGAGACATCTCATCTCAAAGCTTTCTAGCTTTTGGCCTGTGTCAATCCAAACCCCATTTTTTTATTGTGTGACATCTCAAAGTACCGTCAAAAATCATCTATTCTATTAATTTGACCAAGCCATGTGCTATTGACGTTTACTGAAATTATTTTACTATTTCACTGGGGTAAATTATCATTGAGCCCCATCCTCCCCACCCCCCCCGCCCCCCCCCCCATCAATGTTGGAGAACAAAAACATATTTTTGGGCCGTATTATAATGAACGTTTAATAATGAAATTATTTAATGAGAAATATAACCTTGAGCTTCTTCCCAACCCCCTACCCCCCACCAATGTTGAGACTACAAAGTAAATTTTGTCCGGTATTTTAATGACTTTTACGAGTTTTTCACTGGGGGAAATATGCATTGAGCCTCAGAATCCCCCCAGCACGGATGTATTGATAGTCTATCGGCAGAGCCATAAGTGGCAGGTTAAGCATGACAAAGCGTGTTAAACTGGCATCGTACACACATTTTAAAGTAGGATTTAGGCTTCAACATGTATGGGGGAGGGGGGAGGGGTGTAGTTGGGGGTATGTTTACCAATATGCAGAGCCATAAGTAGAAGGTGAAGTATTGAGCAAAGCGTTCTAAGTATGTTAGTGCCTTCACAGTATGGGGGAGGGGGAGGGGGGGGTGTTTAAATGGGGGGTGATGTGGACCAATATGGAGAGCCATAAGTAGAAGGTACGGCGGTCTCCGGAAAGTGTGTAGGCGGTGTCAAAGGACTGCGAAGTGTTATCTAAATGTACAGGCGCGACCCGACGAGAGACGAGGAAAGGGAGCATGGCGGAAGCATCCATTTCCACACCTCACTCACCATTATCCTCTACACCTACTCCGCCATTGAGATGTGTGTAAATGAACTAAATCTCAAATATCTCCGGAGGAAACCGGAGGGGTTCTGAAAGTTGGCATAGAGGGTCCATACTATGTTTGCCTTAAATATGTACGCAATGGTGTGAAACCCTATAGAACCTAGTGAGAACATTGAACGTTTTTTGTCGGGTAGGTACTTCGGTACTCGCAGACACGGAAAGGCTAACATGCAATCGCTACGGGCGCACCATTTTCCCACAAGCCTTTCGGATTATTCAGTCTTGAAGAAGTACAAACACTGAGTTGTCAATTTTATGTTGTCAATTTTAGAGAAATATTCAAGGAAGTACGTAGTACCGGACCGCCGTATTACGTCCGAGAGAAGGTGTGAAGTATTGAGCCAAAGCGTGTAACTGCATGTTTCAGCAGTTCTAAGTAGATTTTAGTGCTCAACATTGTACGGGGGGGTACGTTGGGGTGATGTTTACCAATAGGTCTATTTGCAGGGTCACAAGGTCAGGTGAAGCATTGAGCAAAGCGTATTTGGTTAAGGGAGCTCAAAATAACACTACACTAAAAACAAAAACAATAAACAAACGAATTCTTCTGGGAAGGCGATATGAGTTCAAAAATTTTAAAAAGTAGTCAAAATGTAGTTCATACATTAAACTTAGGTTCAATAACAAGGTCCGCCTAAATTAATATAATGAAATGAGGGATCCCACGATACAACCAAAACAAGCTACGATGATGTGGGCCACAATTATTGAGCTTATGATAGGCCAATAGGGTTTAGTATTTGTAACAATCGAGAGTTTTACTGACCAAGAAAATTTGATTATTAATTAGGAGAAAGCTTAGAACTTTGCCGTTAAGAAAATTGCTGGGGCACAGTGTTGACCGGGTCGTCATTAGGCCAGAAATAACGTTAGTAACCTAGAAAACACGCCCCCAATCACCAAAAATCGGGTCATTGTTTGAAAGGAGAGGGTTTGACCATCAATTTTTGATATTTAGTTGGAGTATTAGTTAGGTATCCTGTGTGAAAATGGTGGGGGAAATGACAATACGATTACTTTGGATTTCATCATTATCAAGCATAAAGAAAGAAAAGAAAAATTTTTAATTATTGAAATGAAAAAAAAACAATGCCAGGGCAAACGTTTCCATATGTTACGCAGCACAGAATCCGAATGATTAATTTATGATTGCCCAATTACATTGTATGTTAGCATACGGATACTATTCATAGTGACAAAGATATTATTACAACTTGATGTTCTTAACAAAACTGTACGATTACGTAAATATTTTGTAGTAGAACTAAAAGATAGCATTCAAGGCAAAAAAATGAAATTTTTTTGAGAGAAAAAAAATGAGGGCGCTGTTTACGAAACCTGGATCTGCCCCTTTAAAATGATAGAGTTATTTAAGCAATGATGCATGTAAAGCTTACAATCCAAAGTCAATTTGATGCCCAGGTTGAAATTTAGTTACATGACAGGATAATAACGATGGATTGTAAAATAAGTAAAAACGCATGTTGCCTTCCTTTTAGATCTTTTCCACAGATAAGAATAATGGCAGCGAAACGCGAAGAACAACTCTTCGCACGGTCTATCAGTGATTAGGACGATCGGAGTTTGCCAAGGGCCGGCCCGCCCAAAAACTTTATGTAATTCTAAATTCGGCTATTCTAAGCCAGGTAACCGTCACCTTGAATTGGGGGGGGGGGGGCGGCACAGGCCGGTTTTTGCACCTTTTCAATGGAATTTTACACCCCTGTCCGAACATCCTCCCCCCCCCATCACCCTCTCCAGCATCCCCTCCCCAACTAACCCCTTCTCTATCTCTTCCCCCTCACCAAACCCACCAATCTCTAAACAACTTCAACTCCCAACACCCCTCCCCACTCTAAAAAAATCCCAAACCACCCCACCAACATCCTCCCCAACCAACACCCCTTCCCCATCCAACATCCCTCGCCCTCCCCAATACCCCCCAACACCCTCACTCCCCAAACCCACTCCCTCTCTATACCCCTCCCCTCCCCAACACCCTCCCCTACCCAAAACACCCCTGCTCCTTCCCCCCAACACCCCTTCCCAACCAACATCCCTCGCCTTCCCAACACCCCTCCCCAACACCCTCCCTCAAACCCCCCCCACCCTCCCCAACAACTCGCCCCCTCACCCACACCCCATACCCTACCAAAAACAATTCCCCCTACCCCCAACATTAATAGTAGGCAGGAATGTGGGCAATGGCTTATTGAACCAACGATCGTTACAATTACAAACCACGGAAAAAGACCGACCCATTTTTTCTGCCGAATGAAAAGACGAATGTCAAAGTGCGCATTATAAAACAATGTTCGCAAGAAAAGTGCGCCCCTAAAGTAATGGGAATAATTTCATGGACAAACTATAATGTGATTTTTTATGGGGAATGGAAGGAAACTCGTGCGAATAATCTATTGCAACAAACGTTGTGAATAATTAAAGCGCGCATAAGTTTTTGCAAAATTATTGTTCATTGCGAATAAGTTATTGAGGCCAAAAGTTTGCAAATATTGTTAGTGCGAATAATTTAATTCGCATAAAGTTGTGCACTAGTGTTAGCGGAATTAATTTTAATGCGCATAAAGTTTTGCAAATATTGGTATGCTGATAATTAATGCGCTAACGTTTTAAAATATGTTATGCGAATATTTAATGAGCATTAAGCTTTGTAAATAGTTGTGATGCGAATAATTTAATGCACATTAAGTTTTGCAAATATGTTTGCGAATAATTAAGGCGCATACATTTTGCAAAAATATTGTTTATGCGGACATTCAATGCGAAGAAGCGTACGACGCAATGTCAAAAGTGGCTAAAATGCGAATAAAGTGATGCGGTGAATGCACTTCGTCGAACAAACAAGCAGTAAAACAGAGCAAATTTTTTGACCGCAATTAATGCCAGAAATGCGTTCCTAGTATAACGAGCAGGGCCGTTCATAAGTGGGTGTGGGGTTGTCGCAACCCCCCGCATGTAAAGAATTCACCACGGGCAAAATGTTCTTTGTCGGCACAAAATCGTCTTATTGTTAAGTTAGGAACGTAGGTGGATATTTAAATGAATAAAATATTTTAACGATTTGGAGGACGATTGCTGTATGCACTATAACTCACAATTTTGTAATGATCTGGTCCCCCTCCTGAGTCGGACAGGAAAAAAAAAATATTGCTAGCAAAATTGTCCATTTTCCGACACAATTTCATAAAAATTCCGGATTGCTACGCTCGCCAGCGAACGCAGTAGTGAGAGTGAGTCAAGAATGTTGAAATTTTGTCGGTAAAATTGTCGGTAAATGTCTGGGAAAGCCCATTGTAATGAGTTTTAGTTTATTTTAAAAAAATCTGTTCTAAATTGTACAAAAACTTAAAGTGTTTTTTTTTTTTTTTTTTTTAATGTTAATGTTAATAAATTTGCCCATGTTAACCCAGTAAACAGGTGAATGACTTAAAATCAAACAATTTTACATTCTTTGGACCAAATAGTGAACTAAGATGACACTGCAAAAAATATGTTTATCTAAATTATTGATATTATTAAAAAAAGTAAAATTACAAAAGAAAATATCTCACAGTACCAATCATGGAGGATGCGACAGTGGGTCGTGTTACCATTTCTTGATCCCACATTCACAAATCTATAATATTATTAGCAGGGGACTGCAGTGAAAAGAGTGTGCGCTTCCGGATAAAATTGTTAATTTTTGTACAAAGTACTTTAGGCATTGATAAATTGATGGGAGCATTTGCCAACCCCCCTTAATGGAGCCCAGCTTGGGTTTCAAGGTTATACAGGGGTCAACATTTTAAAATGATCCGAATATGTTGAAAAGCACACCATGGTGTTTTTCTGGTTACAAAGATTCTAAAAGGTATAGTTTACACTATCTATGGCTTATAGTTCCGGAGTTACGGGGTAAAAACTGTAAAAATGGTAAAAAAGTCGATTTTGTTGTGTACATGGGTCAAAAGTTAAAAAATGCTTTGATTCAGTTAATATCTGGTGCAAATTGTTTCCCTAGCTTAAATGATTGAAATAAGGAATAGTTTGCCTTATCTGCTATGCTTATTTTTCACGTTATCCAACAAAATAGGTCACAGGCCAATAGATCCAATAGCTGCCAATAGCTATTGACTTCATTCGCCATTTTGGTTAATAACCAAACAAGTAAGATAGTCAAAACTATTCCTATATTTCATTCTATGAGCTAAACCAACAATTTGAACCACATTTTACAAAAATTGGAGCAACTTTTAATTTTTGACCCCTGTACAAACCAAAATTGACTTTTTAAAACCATTTTTACAGTTTTTACCCCATAATTGCAAAAACTGTAAGTCACAGGTAGTATAAAACTATACCTTTTTGGAATCCTTGTAACCAGACAAACATCATGGTGTGCTTTTCAACACAGTCGGAATATTTTACCAATTTTACCCCTGTGTAACCTTGAAATCCAAGCTGGGGGCCATGAAAGGGGTGTGGCAAGTGCTTCCATCAATTTTTTTGATTATCAATGCATAAAGTACTTGTGTACCAAAATTCACAATTATATATCCAGATTTCCACACTCACATAAGATCCGTGCACTACAGTCCCCCACTATATTCTGTGGGCGGAGGTTTAGTGTACAAAACAGTACACATCATACCCTTTGTTACACCTATCTAATAATATACTTCTCGTGTTAGATTATCCATTGTTTTCAGCGTGCATTATTTTTCACGAATGCACTGGGCTCTGTCAGATAATGCACGGGTCATCAGATAATGCACGGGTCATCAGATAATGCACGCGGGTCACCACAAGTCAGAACTCCTGTTAGCTACTAGAAATGCCGTCAATCATTTGATATCGACTTACTTTTTTTTTTTTTTTTTTTTTTTTACCAATTTTACCCCTGTGTAACCTTGAAATCCAAGCTGGGGGCCATGAAAGGGGTGTGGCAAGTGCTTCCATCAATTTTTTTGATTATCAATGCATAAAGTACTTGTGTACCAAAATTCACAATTATATATCCAGATTTCCACACTCACATAAGATCCGTGCACTACAGTCCCCCACTATATTCTGTGGGCGGAGGTTTAGTGTACAAAACAGTACACATCATACCCTTTGTTACACCTATCTAATAAGAAACAATATTTGGAGTATGCATAATCACGTATTTACGTATTGGGTAACGGAGTGTACGCGGCTTGTATAGGATGGCTCATTTTACAGCTGGGATATGCTGAGCAAATATTTATTGTATATTTCAATAACTGTTTTTATTTGTTGATTTATTTGTTTTTTATTTGTCAATATGTATTGATTTCATTGATTGATTGATTATTATGAAATGTAATATTTTAAGGTTCTATTTACTAGTAGTCTTTGTATATTTTAAATAACTGTATTTTGATTTTTTTTATGTGAACCCTGGGCCTCAGGGAAGAACAGAGGCTATTTGTATTGTCACTGACTGAGTGTCCAAGGTTAAAGAAAAAATAAACAAAGTATTGTCATCTCTTTAGGACACCCGTACAAAGAGAATTTAACTGCTATGCGAACTACAATACGGTATAACATTTACATAATGGGCGCCCCATCACTAAAAATTAAATTTTCGGGGGTGATTGGGTTGGTTTGTTTATTTTTGGATGCCTTTTAAATAGCGTATTAAATTTTCAAGTTTAAAATGCTGAAGGAGTGGAATCCTTAGAATTTAGTATAGGTAAGTGCGTATTTTTAGCTTTGTAAAAAGCTAGTGATGCGGTTTCTGCGTTTTTCCGTCCATCCGTAACAAACGCTATCAAGCGGTAAGGGACATACAGATAATGCATGATTTAGATTCAGGAACAGCTTAGGAGATATTATCGAATAAACATTATCAGGTGGTATGCCCCTGCATGTTCCAAAAATAATTCCAGAGAAAAACTACTAATAATTCCAAACTGAACAAAATGCACACCAGCATATGCTCAACAGACCTTCGTGCTCTGCTTCCTCAGCCATATGTTGTCAGGAGAGCCACCCGTTCCTGCTTGTCAATGCCTTGTTATGCTCTTGTAGTACCTGTCTCTAGAACCATTTCCCCAGGTCGGACTTTCATCCACACTAAAGTACATGTCGGAAAAAGCTTGCCAGAGAATATAGTTCTCTATATACCTAGCATAGTGCATTGCAGCCTATGCTGGTTCTTGCCTCTTTTCATTCCTCATGAGCTATTGTTCACTTTTTTATTTTATAAATGTTCTGAATGTTCGGAAAAAAAATAAAAATGAAAAAATAATTAAAAAAAATAATAAAATAAAATATGAGAAAACTCCTAAAAATAATGCACGATCTTAGATACACTCTAAAAAGTGTGTTTAGCAATTGAACACTTTTCTTGCCTTCACTTTGTAAATATGTTTAAAAGCTAAACATGCATGTCAAATTGCTAAACATCAATGTTTAATTGCTAAACACTAAACATGTTAAGCATTTCGACATGTTTACAAAGTGAAGGCAGAAATGTGTTTAGAAAAATGTTTAATCTCTAAACACAGTTTTTACAGTGTAGACTTAATCATATCGTAGAGACCAATTTCGGCCAAATGTATTTTAATAGATTTCACCGGATTTTGGTGCATCGGCTGTTCAGGAGGTAATTGTACTTAAAGGAAATATGTCAAGATTTTTGTCAAGCTCAGTTTGACTTATATTCATAAAATATATGTACATACATCACGAATTCCCGAAAAAATAATACAATTTGATGTAAAATTAACAAAATAGAG